>CAUYSK010029285.1:0-39068 GCA_963575035.1 Avahi laniger | reverse complement strand
TCTGCAGACCCATGAGCATGGTATGGTTTTCCACCTGTTTACGTCCTCTGCTATTTCCTTCCTCAGTGTTCCATAGTTCTCCCTGTAGAGGTCTTTCACCTCCTTGGTTAAATATATTCCTAGGTATATTATTTTCTTTGTTGCTATTGTGAAGAGTATTGAGTCTTTCATTTGGTTCTCAGTTTGACTGTTCTACTCAGCTACAAAAATCAATGGTGATCTAGCACCTCTTGTATTATCCTGGATAGAGGTAGAGCCCATTCTACTAAGTGAAGTATCACAAGAATGGAAAAGCAAGCACCACATGCACTCACCATAAAATTGGTATTAACAGATCAACACTTATGTGCACTTACAGTAGTAACATTCACTGGGTGTTGGGCAGGTAGAAGTGGGGAAAGTCGTGGGTATACTCACATTTAATGGGTGCTGGTGTGCATCATCTGGGGGATGGACATGCTTGAAGCTCTGACTCAGGTGGGGCAAAGGCAATATATGCAACCTAAACATTTGTACCCCCATTATGTGCTGAAATAAAAAAATTTATATTGTAATCAATCAATCAATAAATCAGGTTATATGTTAATTAGCTTGATTTAGCCATTTCATCTTGTGTGTCTCAAGTCATCATTTAAATCACATATATACAATTTTTATTTTTCAATTAAAAACAAAAATAGCTGGCTTGGAGAATTGTGAATGTTAAATGAGTAATTATATATAAAGCACATAGAAATTATATGTTTCATGTGTAAGCTGTTTAAGTATTACCAGTATTGTTATTGTTGTTGCTTGTTTAGAATGTTTCTTAAGTATAGACACATTTGTTGTAATTTTAAAAATAAAAGCTCAATAATGTGGTCAATTGTACATCAAAAAAATCACAATATAGCAATGCTTTACACAACAAGAAATGCAAAGGTTGCTAAGAACAATATCAATGTATGTTTCTCTGATACTTTTCAGTATTTCACTTAAATTGTGGCAAGTCATGCATTTTGAAGATTAAGTCACTGAGGTTAAGGGATGCTGAAAATCTTGCCTCTTAGTTACATAAAATAATTGGAAAAAGATTAATTGTAGTTTTCAGATCCAAATCCCATATATCTTATTCTAATTTAAAAACATAAATAGTAACTGCCATAATTATTAGTATTATTATTTCTCATCTCATTACATTAGTGGTAATGAGTGTTTCTTTATTTGGGATTTGTGCTTCTGTAGGAATATTTTAACACAAAATGTATGAAGGGTAATTTCTCAGGTGAGCAGAAATAAAAAATGAGGGGGAAGTTTATATTTTAAACTCAAACTTTTGAAATGACCATATTGAAACGAATTGAACATATTCAGTTCTCCTACATATGTAATGGAGTAGAAGAGACTTGAAAATAAATGGCAATCATAAATTGCTTACCTTCAAATTATTACAATTTATCAGCTCTACATTGAAAATAAAAAGTAAATGGCAAAAAAGAATTTTTTGGAAGAAGCTTAAGCTTAAAGTTGAAAAGAAGTCTGTGAATATTGCTACAGGTAAAAAAAGCTATTATATGAGCAACAGGAATGCACTTTTGATGTATCTGTAAATTCTCACAGTGAATAGTGGAAGTTTAGTCTCTGTTTATTTTCAGAATATTATTATTGGCTTTGAGTTATGAAAATATAAAAGAATGTATTTATATTTATGATATGCGAACACATGGTAGTCAGTCACTCATAAGGCCCTCTTGAAGGAGTAGAATCTAAATATGTTCTGCTCGTATTAGTACTTTACAATCACATCAAATTAATGTCTCCTTTTTTAATATTATGATATTTAGATTAGTCACTGTGAAGTTTGACTTTCCAAATACATCTTGAAATGGAATGGGGAATTATCATAGATCATGAGGAGCTAGGATATGAGTCATTTTTTTTGCATTTATATGAAAAGAATTAGTATTTACTAGTTCTATTACTATTATCTGAGTATTTTTACTCTGTTCAGGAAGAACTAACAATTCTAGGAAGAACATATTTACAAATATATTGTTGATTTATTATGACTAAATCTCTAAGTTATGGAGGAAAAATTACCCTGCCTCTTATACCTCAAAGATTTCTATGGGGTATGGTAGATACAGTTTTGGGGGAAACAAAAAGGTATCATTTAACAGTTGAGAGAATTAACTTTGCTTTTAAAAAAATCTCAAAGTTCAAAACTAAATATACAAAAACGGCCAACAAACGTGAAAAAATGTTCACCATCATTAATCATCAGAGAAACACAAATTAAAATTGCAATGAGATACCATCTTACTCCAATGAGAATTTCCATTATTAAAAACTCAAAAAACAATAGATGTTGGCATGGATGCAGTGAAAAGTGAAAACTTAAACACTGTTGATGGGATTATAAATTATTGTAACCTCTATGGAGATTAGCATTGAGATTTCTCAAAAAATTCAAAGAAGATTTACCATTGGATCCTTCAATTCTACCACTAAGTACCTACTCAAAGGAAAAGAAATCATTATATCAAAAATTAAAATGAATCATTATATCAAAAGGATACCTGTGCTCATATGTTTATCACAGCACAATTCACAATAACAAAGATATAAAATCAACTTAAGTGTCCATCAACTGATGAATGGATAAAGAAAATGTGATGTGTGTGTGTGTGTGTGTGTATACATACACACACACATATACATATATATATATAAACACATACACACTATGGAGTATTATTCAACCATAAGAAAGAATGAAATAATGTCTTTTGGACAAACTTGGATGGAATTGGAGGCCATTATCCTAAGTTAAGTAACTCAGGAATAGAAAAATAAATGCTACACGTTCTCACTTACAAGTGGGAGACAAACTATGGCTACACGAGGACACATAGAGTGGAATATGGTTATCAGTTATGAACTATGGTTATCAGGTCTTGAGATAAATACACACTTTACCTTCTGTGAGGTTTAGCTTCAATTGAATGTTATTAATGATATCCATCCTGCTGGATTAATGAAAATTAACGTAATGTATGTTTATCACCTAGCATAGAATCCAGCCCATTGTAGACTCTCATTAAATAACAATAATATTTTATTATGTTATTTTTCATTAGTCCTCTCACTCTGAACAAAGACTAAGAACTACAGTTGTTTATGACTGCTAACCTAACTTCAGAAGCCCAATACTATTGAATATTTTATCTCCATTTCAAATATGGAAAACATGAGAGACACTGAGATTTATACAGGAAATTCAACATTAAATAATTTGTAATAAATCACTATGTTGATTCAATGCACACAATTTAGAGCTACAGTAGTCTTTTCTTGATTTTCTTGATTAGAAAGAAAATATGACATGATTCAAATTACTCTTGTAAATCTAGATGAGTCATGACAATTTCCACAAAGAACTGCTTTCCAGTAAACTGAAGCCATTGGCAAGTGTTCCAGAGCAGCACCATCCAGCAGAAATCTAATGCAAGTTACATATGTTATTAAAAATGTCTGGTAGCTACATTAAAAACAAGTAAAAAAAAACATATGAAATTAATTTTAGTGATATAATTTTTAACTCAGTATAACCAAAGTATTATTATTTTAACATGTAACTAATATCAAACACTATTAATGAAATATTTACATTCTTTTTTTGTAGAAGTCTTTGAAATACAGTGTGTATTTTACATTTTCAACATAGCTGAATTCAGACTAGTCACACGTAGTTTGTGGCTACCAAATTGGACATCAATGATGCACATCACCTGTTAGAGACAAAAGTACAACCACATTTCGAGCACAAAAACTGGGATTCCAAACATCAGGCTATATTTCCAGGTCTCTACGTGTCTTCTCTGAATCAGGCAACTCAGAAGCCTTATGGTTACTCTCTGTTGGTATCTGGCACATGAGTGAGCCCTGCTCCAAACTAAGAAGTAATGCGTTTTATTTATAAAGGTTATTTGAATTGCGTGTATCATTTTTTTGTCTAACAACTGACAGATGATAAATAAAAAGCAAAAAAAAAAATTATAAATGCTTTGGGACTTTAAAATTATGCTAATTTTTATCATCTATTTCCACCTAATTTTTTCTCATTTGCTCATTTTTATTTTCTTTTTTAAAAGACAGATAAAGTCAAATGTTTGGCAGTGTTACCTTTGAGGACATTATAATTTATATTGAAGGAAATGTGTCAATGTTTAATTTACATATCTTTTCTCCTTGCTTCATTTTTCCATTTCTTCTCATAATTTATTTTTCCAATAACTTTTTTCCTATCCCTACTTCCTACATTCTCAATTCTCTAAATAAAATAGCTTTGGAAAAATTTCTGAAATAAATAAAAAAGAAAATTCAAAATTAAAGTGAAAATCTGAATCTAAAGTTTAGAAGGTGTCCAAAGATGGGGCAAAATTTAAATATAGCTTCTCTTTCTAATGAGAGGAAAGGAAATTGTTTCTACTTCTGAGAGATGGGAAGAACACAAGGGAAAGAGGCAAAGAGCAGTGGCAATAAAAGCTAGCAAGATGGTCGAACCCCAGAAGCCTAGAAATCCTTTATGCTAGTGAGAGAGAGTATTAATGGTAATACCCACCTAGTAGAATGTATTAATTCTTCTCTTCCTTCATCACCAGTTTCGTGATCATTATATACATATCTTCTTTTCTTTACCTTCTCTTCACTTGGTAAACTACACAAATCGGGCTTTCACTCTCATTATTGTCCCGACCCGCGGAACCAGTTATTCGTGGGTACCTTGGAGGAGGGAGTGGGAAATGGGAAAGGCAAGACACAAGAAATGGAGACAAGACAGGAGTCTGATCAAGTCTCGTTTATTGGCAGTAGGGCAGAGGCTTAAATAGGGCAGAAGGAGGAAGCAGTTAGGCGGTACTTTCCAAGGCAGGAGTTACCATGGAGATTTATACGTGCGGGCCGCCCAAGGGTTACGTCACACTGGGTAAATGGAAACTTACAAGCTCTTTTCGCAGGCTTTTGCAAATGTGCGGGCTTGGTCGGCCACTTTAGGTAATGGCAGATCCACATGGCTCGCGGCCATCTTGCATAAGCAGCTGCCGGGCCTCATGGCTCCCGACAAAATATCTTTCAATAAATCTGTATTTTAAAATTGGCATGTCAGTATTTCCTTTTGTACACGTGAGATGAATCTTTCCCTCATGATTCTGCCAGCAATAAATGTGATTGCTTTTTTACTTTTTTGCCAGCCCGATGGATATAAATTAATTAATGTCATTGATATCTTAATGTGCTTTCTTCCGACATCTAGTGGATTCGAGTATTTTCTCTTATGCTTGTCGATCATGTGGATCTGCCCTCCTGTAATTGCCTTTTCATGTCATTTGAGTATTTCCTTGTAATTTTTTTATTTTTTCTTGTAATTTGTAAGGGTTTTTTTTGAATGTTTAGATATTAACTTTTTTTTTTTTTTGAGACAGAGTCTCACTATGTTGCCCAGGCTAGAGTGCCGTGGCGTCATCCTAGCTCACAGCAACTTCAAACTCCTGGGCTCAAGCAATCCTTCTGCCTCAGCCTCCCGAGTAGCTGGGAATACAGGCATGCACCACCATGCCCGGCTAATTTTTTCTCTATATTTTTAGTTGTCTGATTAATTTCTTTCTAATTTTTAGTAGAGATGGGGTTTCACTCTTGCTCAGGCTGGCCTTGAACTCCTGAGCTTAAACAATCCACCTGCCTCGGCCTCCCAGAGCGCTAGGATTACAGGCATGAGCCACCACGCCCGGCCTCTCTTGTTCTTTTCTATCTTGATTAAATTTGCCAATGAGTATGTACCTTTTTTTTTAACAAGAGAAATTATTTTTAAAAAGAAGAGAAATTATGTTCCTATGCCCAAACCTTCAAACGGGCAAGAAAAAGTATT
Organism: Avahi laniger; assembly: GCA_963575035.1. Lineage (NCBI taxonomy): Eukaryota > Metazoa > Chordata > Mammalia > Primates > Indriidae > Avahi > Avahi laniger. The sequence goes on along the minus strand of CAUYSK010029285.1, from coordinate 33,163 downwards.
AGCTTACAGAGAACAATCCTAGCTAATGATTTTTCTTTGGGTAATTAAGACTGATTTCTGTATTAAAACATTTCCATTTGTCTTCCACTTTGGTTTATACTCAGTAGGAGCTTGCTGTGCCCTATAGGAAAATGAAGAATGCAGCGTAAAATAAGTGTTAGAACGTACGGAGAAGACAGTAATAGAAAGCTGACAAAAAACCATCATTGGTCTTTTCAGAAGCTTCAACCTACCCTAAATAACTGAATCCTGAATACGTTCAATTGATCTGACATTTAAATGTATAAGGCCTTTCTATAAAGCGTAAGTGTTATTTTAAAATAAATTCCACCAACAGGAGTCCTTTAATATTACCTGTAACTCAACAAAATTCCATTATAAATAGTCCTCAGTTACATGAGTATGTCCATGGTAAAACACAGGAAGAAAATATGCTCACTGTGATACATGTGACTGACAAGGAACTAGCATTCAGAATATATAAATAGTTCCCACAAATCAATAAGAAAAATAGAAACAATAGGAAGAGGCTTGCATGGGTATTTCAAAAAAAAAGAAATTCAAATGATCAATATACATGTGTACTCAATCATTTTAGTAATCAGGGAAATGCAAATAAAGGCATGATGAGAAACCACCGCTGAGCTTGACAAAAATTTTAAGAGTCTGACAATCTCAAGTGCTGGTGACCACCTGAGCCTTGAGAGGGACACCAGGCCAATCCCCGTTTTCTGAGCTTCACTGAAATCCAGCTGTAAAGCTTCCGAAACAACATTCCAAGGGGCCCACGAAGGGGGATGAGAAAGCACCTCCTTCCAAGCGACCACACACTGCCTGTGCCGCCCCGGGGCCCACAGCCCTCTAACTACAACCCTGCTGGTCAGGAAAGGGGGCACGGAAACTCTTGTCCATTGCTGGTGGGAATATGAACTGGGACCAGCACTTTGGAGAGTAAGTTGGCAGAAAAGTTGAAGATTCATATACCTTACCACCCAAAAATCCACTCCCAGCCTAGTCGCCCTAGAGAAGCATCTACACAAAAATATTCAGAGCACACTGCTCATAGCAGTCAAACCCTGGGAACAACTCCAGTTTCACCAGTAAATAGTAAAATGAATGGGTAAGCTGTTTTACACCTGAATACACATACAGCACAATGCTATACGGAATGAAGATGAAAAACTGTAGCTACTACACCCAAACACATGGATGAATCTCACAAACACGTTGAATAAAAGAGGCAAGACATAAAAGAGCACATTTGGTGGGACTTATTTATATAAAGTTTAAAAACAGGCAAAACTGAACTATTTTGGGGGAATGCGTATATCCCCATATACAAAGGCTGTAAAACTATGAAGAAAAGCCAGGACGTTATCACAGGGTCAGAATAGCAATGGTTTCTGGGGAACAGGTGGGGCTTTGGGTGCCAACGGACAGGTAGGGGGTGGGGCGCTTCTGGGTGCAGGCAAGTTTCCATTGTGCAATCTCAGTGGTTGGTACACGGGTTTTCACTTCGCAATTACTCATGAGACTGGATTATCTGTGTTGTATGCATTTTTCTGTCTTGCTTGTTACATTACTTAGTGATAAAAGTTGAAGAAACAAAACTGTTCCTTCCCTTCTGCTATCAAAAAAAAAAAAAAAACCATTCTCCTTTTGTCATGAAGACAATGGAGCTCATCGAAACTCTTATGTAATAGAAAAGTATGGGTAAAGGTTGAAGAAAAAAAACGCCTTCCAAGGGTAGGGGAAAAAGTTACCAGGAAATACTGCAGCTGCAGATATTCGAATGCTGATAAGGAGTTTGAGACGCACACTGAATAAAACAGCTGTGTCAGGCAGGCGCGGTGGCTCACACCTGTAATCCCAGCACTCAGAGAGGCTGAAGTGGGAGGATTGCTTGAGCTCAGGAGTTCAAGACCAGCCTGAGCAAGAGCGAGACCCCGTCTCTACTATAAATAGAAAGAAATTAGCCAAACAACTAAAAATAGAAAAAATTAGCCGGGCACGGTGGCGCATGCCTGTAGTCCCAGCTATCTGGGAGGCTGAGGCAGGAGGATCGCTTGAGCCCAGGAGTTTGAGGTTGCTGTGAGCTAGGCTGACGCCACGGCACTCTAGCCCGGGCAACAGAGCAAGACTCTGTCTCAAAAAGAAAAAACAACACAGCTGCGTCAAACACAGCACAGGAATGATGGCAGCTCCGCCGAGTGATCTCATTTTGTGGAGCCGCTGACATTTGAACAACAGGGTGGTTTTGATCCTTACACTAAACTGTACTTTGCCAAGATACTTCCCAGGAGTTTGAAGGTTCAAACTAACCTAGTCGTGGAGATTTGGGTTGTCAGTGCAGATGTAAAATAATTTTTAAAAAATATTTTCAAGGTAGTAAAGAACTTCTTGTGGAGTGCCACTTGCCCACAGTTAAAGAAAGCTGATGTGATAACTTGAGAAAGCTCCAAGTCCAGCTGTGACTGGCTTTGTAAAAAGTGCCCAAGTACCCGACACAACGGAGGTGGTTTTCTAAAAAAAATACATGCAGTTGATTTTGGAAGTTGGCTAGTGATTAATTTTAATTCAGTTGGCTCAAATGAGAATTTATCAAGCAAAAGTCAATTTAAAATGTTTCCTTTCTCTGTGAAGCCTCTTCACAGACCACATGGTAAGAGGAAACATCGTTCTTAGCCTCCCGTTCAGCCGGTTCCCTGGGAATAGAACAATTCACAGAGGAAACAAGTCACCCAAGTCAGATGTCACCAGGATCACACAAACAAGAGGAAACAGCTTGAGGCAGAGACACCTTTTTCTTTCATCCCCACCCGCCCCCTCGCCCCAAAGAACAGGTCACTTCCTAGTATTTGTTTGCTGTATTCCAGACCAAAAAAATTCAGACCATAAAACAGACTGGTCAACAATTCCTTATGTTTAACAAAAAAATTAACTTACTCGGTTAACAGTAATATAATTTTAATTCGCTGTATTTTTTCTATCAATGAGAAAAGCTATTCTGCTTATCCTTTGAGAAGTAAGAACTAAACTCTGGCAGCTCTAAACTGCACAGACCTAGTCATCGCAGCAGCCCTCGGACAATCAGAATGAGACGCGCACACACAGCGGAGAGGGGGCATGCTTTGACCTCTGATTCGTGACACGACATCGCTAATACTTCCCAGTATTCCTCTGCTAAACGTATTCAACATGCTGAAATTATTTCAGTAGCTAAGAAGGAGCAGCCTGGCTGAGAGCCAGATTCACAGACACTATCAGCAAAAGATCCAAGGTCAAAATTTTCTATTTTTTTCTTCTTTTCTCTTCTCCCCTACCCTCTCTCCCTCCCTTCAGTACAAGACTAAAAGGGGAAAAGCACAATTTAAAAACAAACAACTACCAATGCAAATATCCTGGTAGCAATACTGTACTACAGTTTTGCGAGATGTTACCATTGCGGGAGACTGGTAAATGACACATGGGATTTCTCTGTATTATTTCCATTATATATATATATATATATATATATATATATATATATATATGCCAGCCGTATTGAAATATAATCCACTACCATACCATGTGTTCATTTTAAGTATACAGATCACCAGCTTTTTGTATATTCGGAATCGTGTAACTATCACCACAATCAACTTTAGAACATTGTCATCACCCCAGAAAGAAAGTCTGTACTCATGATTGGTTGCGTCCACCCTCCTCCCAGTCCCCGGCCCCAGGCGTCCAGCCGTCTACTTTCTGCCTCTATAGATTTGCCTATTCTGGACATGTCACAGAGACGGAATTTTGTAACATGTGTTCCTTTGTGGTCAACTTCTTTCACTTAGGATAGTGTTTTCAAGAGTCATCCGTGTTGTAGCAGGTGTTGTCAGTTCTTCATTTTTTTTATTACTTAATATTCCATGGTATGGAGACGCCACATTTTACTTATCCACTCATCGTCTATGGACATTTTTGGCTACTATGAATAACGCTGCTGTGAACATTCATGTACAAGTTTTTGTGTGGACGTACATTTTCTTTCATGTATTATTTCTTACAACTGCATGCGAATTCCCAATTATATCAAAATTAGAAAAATTAATTTAAAAAAACAAAGAAGCAAACAACTTTTATTTATTGGGAAAAGCCTGGATAATTACTTTCCTCTCTTTATAGCCTTTGCACTAATGTGACCATATTTTCTTTATAATAATATTAAGTATTTAATAATAACAGTGCTTTGAATGCTGTCAATTGGACTAAGCACTTACCTGCGACATTTCATTCAATCTTTACACCATCTCCACATGTTAGGTTCTATTATAACCCCCATTTCAGACAAGGCTCTACTACTGTCTCTCTTTAAAACAGTATTAGTAAGACAAATTAAAAAACATGGTTTAAAAAATGAGAAAAGACTTGAGCATACATTTCTCCAAAGAAGATATAAAATGACCAATAAGCACATGAAAAGATGCTCAGCATCCCCAATCATTAGGGAATCGCAAATCAAAACCACAATGAGTTACCATCTTATGTCCACTAACATGGCTACTATTAAAAAAAAAAACCAACCAGGCTGGGTGTGGTGGCTCACGCCTGTAATCCTAGCACTTTGGGAGGCTGATGCGGAAGGATTGCTTGAAGCCAGGAGTTTGAGACCAGTCTGAGCAAGAGGGAGACTCGTCTCTACAAAAATGGAAAAACTTAGCCGGGCGTGGTGGCGCATGCCCTAGTCCCAGCTACTTGAGAAGCTTAAGTGGGAGGATCACTTGAGCCCAGGAGTCTGAGGTTGCAGTGAGATGTTTTGATGCCATTGCCTTCTACCTGGGGCAACAGAACAAGACTCTGACTCAAAAAAAAAAAAAACAAAACAAAAAAAAAAACCCAACCAACCAAACCCCCAAAACAGAAAATAACAAGTGAACAACTGTTGGTAAGGATGTGGAGAAATCTGAAACCTTGTACACTGTCAATGGGAATGTAACATGGTGCAGCTGCTATGGAAAACCGTATGGCAGTTCCTCAAAAAATTAAGAAGTATCACAAAGTCCAACAATTTTACTCCGAGTGTATACCAAAAACAATTGAAAGCAGAGTCTCTAAGAGATATTTGTACACCCCTGTTCACAGCAGCATTATTCAAAACAGCCAAAAGGTAGAAGCAACCCAAGTGTCCACTAGCAGATGAACAGATAAGCGAAATGGGATATATGCATATAGGGGAACAGTATCCCAGCTTCAAAAGGAAGGACATTCTGACACATGCCACAACATGGATGAACTTCAGAGGAATTATGCTAAGTGAAATGAGCCAGTCACAAAAAGATAAATACTATATGATTCCAATTATTTGAGGTGTCTAAAGTAGTCAGATTCAGGAAGACAGAAAGTAGAATGGTGGTTGCCAGAACCTGAAGGGGATTGAGCACCTCAGTTCTATAAAAGGAAAAGAGATTCTGCAGATCGTTGCACAACAGTGTGAATGTACTTAACACTCCTGACCTGTACACTCAAAGATGGTTACGATGTAAGTTTTAGGTTATGTGTGCTTTACCACAAGGTAAAAACATTAGGTTGGTGCAAAAGTAATTGAGGTTTTAGCATTGTTGAAATTTGCTGTTTGATATTGGAATAAATTCTCAAATAAATGTGGTTATGTTATACATCATTTTAATACATATTTCTTGCTTTATGTTTTTGCTAAGGACTTATTACTTCCTATTTATTTTAGACCATGGAAATGATGTTACACAAAAAGCAAATTCGAGTGATTTTCTTTTGTTTCTTTCTTTCTTTTTTTTTTTTTTACATCCCTGGGGATGAATCAACTGATTTTCTTATTTGAGTTCAAAATGGGTCATAAAACAGTGGAGCAATATCAACAATGCATTTGGCCCAGGAACTGCTAACGAACGTACAGTGCAGTGGTGGTTCACGAAGTTTTGCAAAGAAGACCAGAGCCCTAAAGATGAGGAGGCCAGTGGCCAGCTGCAGGAAGTTGACAATGACCAGTTGAGAGCAATCATTGAAGCTGATCCTCTTACAACTACATGAGAAGCTGCCCAAGAACTCAACGTTGACCATTCTACCTTCGGCATTTGAAGCAAATTGGGAAGGTGAAAAAGCTCGATAAGTGGGTGACTCATGAGCTCACCAAAAATCAAAAAAATCATTGTTTTGAAGTGTTGTCTTCTCTCTGCCCTGAGTAGAGTGCCGTGGCATCAGCCTAGCTCACAGCAACCTCAAACTCCTGGGCTCAAGCGATCCTCCTGCCTCACCCTCCCAAGGAGCTGGGACTACAGGCATGTGCCACCATGCCCAGCTAATTTATTTTATATATATATTTTTAGTTGTCCAGCTAATTTCTTTCTATTTTTAGTAGAAACGGGGTCTCACTCTTGCTCAGGCTGGTCTCGAACTCCTCAGCTCAAACGATCCACCTACCTCAGGCTCCCAGAGTGCTAGGATTACAGGCGTGAGCCACCATGACCAGCCCATCTTCTCTTATTGTATGCAATGACGAACCATTTCTCGATCACAGTGTGACATGCGACGAAAAGTGGATTTTATACAATCGGCGACGACCAGCTAGTGGCTGGACTGAGAAGAAGCTCCAAGGCACTTCCCAAAGTCAAACTTGCACCAATAAAAGGTCATGGACACTGTTTGGTGGTCTGCTGCCGGTCTGACCCACTACAGCTTTCTGAATCTCGGCGAAACCATTCCATCTGAGAAGTCTGCTCAGCAAATCGATGAGATGCACAGAAAACTGCAACGCCTGCAGCCGGCATTGGGCAACAGAAAGGGCCCAGTTCTTCTCCACGACAACGCCTGACCGCATGTCGCACAACCAACGCTTCATAAGTTGAATGAATTGGGCTGCGAAGTTTTGCCTCACCCACCATATTCACCCGACCTCTCACCAACCACTACCACTTCTTCAAGCACCTCGACTTTCTGCAGGGAAAACGCTTCCACAACCAGCAGGATGCAGAAAATGCTTTCCAAGAGCGCGTTGAATTCCGAAACATAGATTTTTATGCTACAGGAATAAACAAACTTATTTCTTGTTGGCAAAAATGTGTTGATTTTAATGGTTCCTATTTTGATTAATAAAGATGTGTTTGAGCCTAGTTATAATGATTTAAAATTCACAGTCCAAAACCACAATTACTTTTGCACCAACCTAATAGCGAAAATATTCAAGTGATATATTTTCACAAGGTTTTTACCTTGCTTCAAACAGCTTAAATAAAAAGTACCACTCTGGATAGAACAAGTACATATTTTCCAAGATCCCATTCTCCTGTCTTCTAAACCTCAGCTTCTCCCAGGGGCCACCAGGGTACACACCAAATAAAAGTTCATTAAAACCAAAGTGTGAACATTTAGCACACGGGGCAGTGGAAGCCCACGAGCAGGGAAGTGTGAGACGGGGCAGGGGGATTTAGTGTGTCTGGATTAGAAGCAAAGAGGTTTCTCAACCCCAGAAAGGACCAACGTGCTTGAGTTCTAGGTACACAACTTCAGCCCAGGCTCGCGCCTCCGGACAGACCGGGGTTTTGGCAGGTCCACTCAGGGGTGAGCCCCCCGGCTGCCTTGCTCCTCACTTCCTGCCCCCGCCCCGCCAGCCACTCCCTGGAAGGTCACTGAAAACACAGCTGACAGCGACATTGCTGATGCCACGCACCCAGCCTGGAGGCAACTGAGTTTTTAAAACGGCATCACTAAGATGTGATTCACATGCGTTCAATTCACCCCAGCAGTGGGATTTGAATGTACTTGGTTCACTGCTACTTATGTCTCAGGTAAAAACGCCTTCATCCCAGCTTCCCAGCTGAATGCAGGGAGGGTGAAACAAAATTGCAAACTACCACTTCATACATAGCGCCACTGTTTTAGGGTAAATAACTACACCCCAGTTAAGCCCTCTCTACGTTCCTCTTCATGACAGATATGCAATTCCTCCACCAGCAAATATCCACAGGAAGGATTATTTATAGCTTTGTTTCATGATGAAAACTGGAAAAGATTCATCAAAATATAGATTTCATTGACTAGAGTCAAACATAGAAAAGTAGAAATAATAATAAAAAATAGAGCCGATGGAGCCAGACCGCGTGGGAAACACCTCAGGTGCATGATCTCATTCTTCCTTTCAACAACTGGTGATAGCTGCTTGCCCATTTCACTGATGTGGAAACTGAGGTGAGGAAAGTCAAATTAATTTGTAAATAGCTTAGCAAGCAATAGCGTCCAGGGTTCACAGACGCCAGAGCAACCTGGCTCCCTCACTGCCTTGAACAACCTTGGGCGAGTTGCTTATTTGATTCTCTTCATTTATCAAATGAAGATGATAATGCCTACTTTATAGTGCTCCTGCAATGAGTACGTGAGAATATCCCTGAAAATGCACCTAGAACAGAGCCTGTGGACCGTACAGCCTGCACACTCTTTTCTCTCCTCCTCCGGTCGTCTTCCTCCCCCCTCTCCCCACTTCAAGTCACGGTAAGAGGAAGGAGCACACAGATGGACTAAGAGCACAACTGCATGTGACAGTGGTAATGTTTTCCCTGCCGGTACTCCCAGTGAAGAGAGGAGCCTTGAAAGGGGAAGCCAGGGAGAAAATGCACAAGTTCCTGGCCCTGGCGTGAGGCAGAGGGATCAGATCAGACCTGTCCAGGGATCGTGGGAGGAGCACAGGGAGGACTACAGCTTCAGAGGGAAGAGAAGGTGAAATGAGCAGAGCATGACGAAACCATCTGGGGAAAGTTCTTTTTACACAGTCTCAAAGATCTCCCCACAGACGATTTATTCATTACAAAAGGGGATAAAAAGCCATCATGGAGAAACCCAGTGGGCCACCTTAAACAAAATAAAACAGAACAGCAACGAATGGGACCAGTTCCTGCGATGCCTCCCGACGGATGCCCTGAAAGCACAGCATCGCGTTCACAGGGCACAGCCTGGGCCGGATCCTGACAAACGTCAGAAAAACCCAAATTGTGGCACATTCTGCAAAACAACTGACCTGTGTTCTACAAAATGTCCGTGTCATGAAAGATGGAGATACGCCAAGGGACTGTTCCAGATTAAAGGAGACTAAAGACACGTCAACTAAGGTCAAATTTGTGATGCCAGGTTGGGGAAAGATAGCCATGAGGACATTATTAGAACAACTGGGGAAATTCAAATATTGACTCTGTGTTAGATAACAGTGTGTATCGATGTTAAATTTCCTGCCTGTGACCACTGTACTGAGTAAGACAATGGCACTGCTCTGAGGAGACACATGCTTGAGTATTTAGGGGTGAACAATCATCACATCTACAACTTACTCTCAAGCGGTTTAACAATAACATGTATGTGTGTGTGTATATACACAAAGCAAAATATTAACAACTGCTGCATCTCAGTGAAGGGTATACAATGTTCATTATACCATTCCTGCCCCTATTCTGTGGATTTGAAAAAAAAAATTAAGAAATAAATGTGAATATCTTGAGAAGAAAAAAAGAAGGCAAGTCATTTTTTAAAAATGAGCATGTAACAGTTTTGCAGTTCCTCAAAAAATTTCAACATAGACTTACTATATTTCCCAGCAATTGCACTCCTAGGTATACACCCAAGAGAAAACATGTGTCCACACAATAATTTGTACATAAATACTCATAGCAGCATTATTCATAACAGCCAAAAGGTAGAAACAACCAAAACATCCATCAATAAATTAGTAGATAAACAAACTGTTATATTCATACATGGAATATTACGAAGCCATCAAAAAGAATGAAATTCTGATATATTCTACAATATGAATGAACCTTGGAAACATTATGCTAAGTGAAATAAGCCAGATACAAAAGGACAAATATTGTATGATTTCACTTATATGAGGTACCCAGATTAGTCAAATGCATAGAGGTGAAAAGTAGAATAGAGGTGGCCAGGGCCTGAGGGGGGCATGGGGAGTTATTATTTATTTTCCTTTTGGGGTGATGAAAACATTTTGGAACTAGACAGAGGTAGTGGCTGCACAACACTGTGAATGTATTAAACGCTACTGAATTTTTCACTTTAAATGATTAATTTTCTGTCACGTGAATTTCGTGTTAATTTTTTAAAAAAGCAGGCAGAGAAATGAGGAGGACAATGTTGTGACTTAGACAACAGAGTGCACAGGAAAAGACAACATCCAAAGTGAGCACTCACAGCCCTGAATCTGCTGACCGGGATAAAAAGAGACGGCCTGATGTGGCCTGCCAACTGGTCCCGAAATGTGCCAACCGAAACGGAGACTGTGAAGTTGTGTGATTATAGTTTACCTGAATTCTGTAAATGTGTTCACAAAGACTCCCAGTGCAGTCAGAATTAATTACAGGTTAGGTCAGTACCAGCCATATTTAAAAGTCACTAAAGAGGGCCCAACGGGACAGTGTGGGCAAGGTGCGATGCCAGGAGCCAAGGTCTTGGAAGGAAAACCTCTCCCTCCCAGGTCCTGGATGTGGAGGCGACACGCCTGCATGGCTGCAGAGAGGCGTCATTTTCTGCTCGGCTGGGGCTGGGAGCCTGCAAAAGCCGTCTGCCCCTTCTATTTAGAAATCACATTCGCTTTCACTCACAAAGCTGGCACAGAGAAAGTGACCCAGCTAGATATGAATGACCTGGCACATTACACTTCCCAAAAGCAACTGCATTTTCAATGAGAACCAAAAAGAGAATGTTACACTTACTTTAAAAAAAAAATTTGTGTTTTGTTTTTAGTTCTTACCACAAAAGAAATGTACATTTACTATAAAAACTTTTAAAAAGACGGATGGGCAGAAAGGATGCCCTGGGGAGAGCCACTGCCATAATTCGAGCGTGCCTCTGGCCAGCCTGAGAAGGTGATACTTAATTTTAAGAAATGAGTCACTGATGACGGGACTTTGAGCATCTTTAGAAACTTTCTTGGGGACCCCCAAATTGTAATAAATGTGATGCTTTCTATGAAGCCAGTGGGTCCTATCCCCAAGAGTACCTCTCCTGAGATGGAAGCGTATTTCCCGCACTTACCCTGTGCATCCGGAGAATCGACGATGAGAGACACGAAGGAGTAGACAGAAGGATCAGGGCAAGTCCCATTGCTCCCTTCCTTACGAACATCTAGAGAATTACTAAGTCACAGGAAGAGCAAGAGCCAAAGCAGATAGATTTGGCAGGCCAGTTCCCAGCCCCTGGTGGACAGGGGAAAACAACAGAAATGACGCTTCTGACGCGATTTAGCATCTGGCTCAGAAGCCGATAGAAACGGGCTGGAGCCCTCTCACTTTTCCAGGCATTGTCTCCAGAGAGGACACTGGCCCCGGGGCCACACACTTACCCATCCAGACTTCCCCAAACTGTCCAGCGCCGAGCCTTTTCACCAGCTTGATGGACTCCCGGGGGATCTCCCAGGCGTCTTTATCCCACGGCTTTTGTGGCTTAGGACTAATACATGCCTTCTCCAGCCTTCTACACAAGCCATCTGACTGCTCTAATTTGGAAGGAAAAAAAAAGGTTAAGAAATGCAATACTTTATATTTTACCAGTATCTATAAAGTTTGGACTGTTAGTCTTGTAATATCCAACCTGCCACAGTCCATAAACCTAAAATGCTTATGGGGACTATCCTTCGCATTAATTGTGGCTTTTGCAATTCTTATAAGAAAAGACAATTTGAAACATACTTGATTTTACTCATTAGCATTGCTGACATATAAAAGCAAAACAATCAAAGCCAACAAACAACAGACACCTAAAGGCTGACAGGTTGTCACACTTAATAAAACATGACTTCAAATTACTGAGCCCACATCAGCTCCACAGGGCACCACGGTGGGGACCTGGTCACGTTACCGTTGAACTCCCAGCCCCAGAACAGGGCCAGAGCACAGCAGGCCCTCGACGTATGTGCCAGATGCACAAACGAATGGGGAGGGCAGAGGCCACAAAACCGGAGGCGCCTTGTTCTCTCCATACTTGGGGACCTGAGCAAACCCATAGCGGGCATTCCCTTCCGGCAGGTCCTGGAAAAGAGCAGGAGCAACAACCACTGCACTTGACTTCAGTCACACAGGAAAGGAACCCAGAAGGTTCCGGGCTCCACAGGGCTGGAACACGGCACTAGGGACTGGAAGAACACCGACCTGCCACCTTAAAATATTTTGGTGGTGATGGGGGTGTTATTTCTATTTTCTTTCACCAAGAGTATGTATTACTTTTACACACAGACACGCAAAGACACAGATCTGCAAATCTGCATTCCTATTCCAGATATTTGGATGCCTCATAAAAGTAGGCATATAAAAAACAATATTTATTTTTCTGTTGGTAATTATGGAACATTGACTGTCAAACAGCACGGACCACGTGGGAAGGACGGGGATAATTATTCACAAAGATCAAATCTTCCTTTGCAGGTTTAACCACAGATTAATTTAGAATCAGTTATAAAATGTGACCTGCCAACTTTATCCAAAAGAAATATGATGCATAAAAAGTTTTAATACAAAAATCATGCTTGACACCTTACATGTCTCATAATAATTGTATTCCATCTAGTCTGACCTTTGGTTGTTACTTACTTTGGTAATGCTTAATCATGTCACTGATACAGGGAAAAGTGATTCGCGGAGAGATGTAATAACCCCCATTGTCCAGACTTCTAATTTTGTAGTGCTTAATAACATCACCATGCACTGGGTCATAATCTCTCACAGACAGAGAGAAGCTTCCTGTTGGGGGAAAAACATAAGTACGGTATATGTTTGTATTGACAAATAAGATCTGCATTAGCCAACAATGCAATACACATTTCGCCATAAAACTATGCAAAATATAAATTATGTATATAATGCATAATTTTTACAGTCCTATAAAAATTCTACTTGACAAATGAAACTAGCATTTTGTTTGCTGTGTAGCTTACCAACATGCCATTTTCTTTCTTCATGATGGTTTTTAAAATTATTACTTTCCTGAATTAAAAAGTTTCTTTAATTTTCTTTCTCTTTAAATTTCAGAATTTACTCTAAATAATAACGCAAGAGCCTTGGCAAACATAAAGAGTGGTAAGAACTGGCCATACTTACTCCTGCTTTCTATGTTACTTTAAGAAGCAAAGCTTATCATATGAGTTTATTTGTTAACAAACTATAAAACATTTACTAACAGAGTATACTATATTCTTCTCTTTTTTTTTGAATAATTCTATAATAGTTTCTAAAAATGATTTCCTAAATAGTGTTTTTTTTTGTTGTTGTTGTTTTTGTTTTTTTTTTTTTGAGACAGAGTCTCACTCTGTTGGCCGGGCTAGAGTGCTGTGGTGTCAGCCTAGCTCACAGCAACCTCACACTCCTGGGCTCAAGCGATCCTCCTGCCTCAGCCTCCCGAGTAGCTGGGACTATAGGCATGCACCGCCATGCCCGGCTAATTTTTTTTTTTCTATTTTTAGTTGTTTGGCCAATTTCTTTCTACTTTTAGTAGAGACGGGGTCTCACTTTTGCTCAGGCTGGTCTCGAACTCCTGAGCTCAAATGATCCGCCTGCCTCGGCCTCCCAGAGTGCTAGGATTACAGGCGTGAGCCACCGCGCCCAGCCCTAAATAGTGTTTTATAAGGGGCCTTAAACCACTTCCTACCTTTTAATGTTTCACTTTCTCTGATAAGAAAAGCTCCAGCGCTGTTCCCTGGCGCCAGAAGCTGCCTTTCTGCGTCCTTCCTGGTTATATCCTTGAAAAACCACCTGCGAAGACATTTTAACATTTCATGACTATCGTGTTCCAGAGCAAGAGAAAGATGAAGAATATCAACAAGAAATACAATGAAGTAAACCAAACCATGGAAGATGACAACACATAAGGACTCACTCTTCTGTTTCTAAGGTGTTGACTTTGGCCACGTAGTTGCTGGGGATGAAGCCTTCTCTCTTTGTTGAAAGGGACTTAGCTTTCCACCATTCTCCATGCCTGGAATAGAAATACACAGCAAAAAGAAGCTAAAGGAATTAGCATGGTGGTATCCACCTGTGTTTGTAGCTACTGAGGAGGCTGAGGCAGGAGGATCGCTTGAGCCCAGGCGTTGGAGGCTGCAATGAGCTATGACTGTGCCACTGTACTCTAGCCTGGGTGACAGAGAGAGACCCCATCTCTAAAAATAAAAAAGAAGCTATAAATATCACATGTACCCCATAAAGATGTACAAATATTACATATCAATAAAAAATTAAAAGTGAATTTAAAATAACATAGTTACCAATTCCACCTCTAGACATATACCCAAGAGAAATGAAAACATATGTCCACAAAAAAACTTATACGTGAATGTGCAAAGCAGCCTTATCCATAAAAGCCAAACAGTAGAAACAACCCAAATGTCTACCAACTAATGAATGAATAAGCCAAATCTGGCATATCCATTTGATGGAGTATTATCCAGCAGTAAAAGGAATGAAGTGCTGATACACTACAACACGGACGAGCCTTTTCACTATGCTAAGTGAAAGAAGCCAGTCACAAAGGACCACTGCATGATTCCGTTTAGATGAAACGTCCAGAATAGGCCAATTTAAGAGATAAAGAGCAGACTAGTGGTTTCCCAGGGCTGGAGAGAATGGTGGGGGTAGGGGTAATGGCTAAGAACTGCCGAGTTTCTTTTTGGGGTGTTAAAAATGTTTTAAAATGGTTCATGGTGATAGTTGCACAATTCTGAGAATGTACTAAAACTGAATTACTCGCTTTAATTGGTGAATTGTATGGTACTGTGAATTCTCAATAAAGCTATTAATATTAAAAAGAGAGAAAGAGAAAAAGCTATTAAGAGAGCACTTTGAATGTTCACAACACAAAGAAATGATAAATGTCCAAGGTGATGAATATGTTCCTTACCCTGATTTGAGCATTACACATTGTATAAATGTATCAAAATATCACTCTGTATCCCATAAATATATATAATTATTATGTGTCAACTAAAAATAAATGAGGAAAAAAAAGTGTTTATATCCAAGACTCAAGAGCTACAATAGCAATTCCTTCAAGGTTATTTGTTTGGGGGGGTAAGGTAAGGTGGGGAACATCCCTGAAACCCCAGAATACAGTGGGAAAATTCACTCCTGTCAATAGAATAAAAATATGTTTACAGACTGAAGCGAAGGACCACAGCCTTACAACTGAAGTGCAGGTCACTGGGCTCAGTGCTGCCAAACACGAGTTGGTACTAATGGCTCCCACCTTACAGAAGCAAAACGTCTGTATCTTCCCCCAGGATAGCTAAGAAATGCTTTAGGATCCTCAGAGAAACGGGGGTCAAGGGAATAATGGTTAGTCGTTCATTTGTTATCAACTCCTTGGTTCACCTAGTTACCATAGAGATGGAAGCCGTGAAAAAAAAGAGAAAGGAAACCAGAAGAGAATTCCCAGCAGGTAAGTTATCACCATGGTGCTCTCAGCCAGGGGGCAGCCATGGTGCTGGGGATGGGGCTGGGGCCAGCAGCCCAGAAGGGGCAGGGGAGCTGGTAAAAGGGGGAAGAAATGGGTCCCTTAACCGTGTGAGCCTTAAACTGTGTTCCTCCTCAAATTCCACACGCAGATGGGATCCCTGTCTGCAAGACACGAAGGACAACTACAACCAACGCTAAGCAATGCCTGCTCTATGCCTGTGCTATACTTACACACACACACACACACACACACACACACACACACACACATGCCGTGCTCACATCAACCCACAATACAGGCACTGTCGTTCCCAGTTTATAAGTGAAGAAACCAAGGCATAGAGTTTAAGTGACTTGTCGAGGTCACACAACTGTCAAGTGGCAGGGCCACACTCAACCTGTAAGCAACACTGTGGTCTCTCAACCACAGAACACCTTAACCTTAATTAGAGGGTCTCCCTCCTCTAACCCTATTTGGCAGATCATGATGACGCTTCCTGCACGATTAGCAGGAAAAGCAAGCTAGAATTCAAATGTTTGGAGTTCCTCATTCTTAGTACCGTCCTTACTGTCCCGCAGACTCACACTGCCTGTGAGCCGGCATGGAGGGGTGGAGGAAACGACAACGCCCGTGTGTGCACAGAAGCGCGCAGCTGCTGAGTAGAGGTGTCTCCAACACAGCTGCTCCAGGACGGTATCCACAGAAATCGAACTGGGCCCATAAGCCCAGTATACATCTAAGTAATATAACAAAATAAAAATGGCATTGTAAACAACATGCAGATGCCACACACACTCAAACTTCTTAAGGTGGCAGAGCTGGAGAGAGAAAGAAACTGGGGTCTGTCTTCCAAGGCACCCCCCTGAAGAGTGCTCGCAGAGGTGGCCTTAAAAGGAAACTTCCTTGGCCCTGCTCCTTCCTCTGCCCAAGCCATAGTACAGCAAGCAGGCTAGCAGGCCTCCTGCCCACGAGAGGGGGTCTGGCCGTGGCACCAGACGTGAAACAAGGGGACAGCACGTGGGCCGCGGCGGCCTGAGGGAAGGAGCGGCAGCCGCAGTGTGCTTGGGAGCACTTACTCCTCCAGGACTTTCATCTTTTCTCCCTTCCTGAAAGACAGGTCGTCCGGGTGGATGCCATCGTAGGGGTACAAGGCCACCACAATGTCTCCTTGCTCCTCGGGATCTAAACAGGAAGAACACAGCGGTCGCCTGTGAGAACCCACCGGCAGAAACGGGTTAGCAAATCCCCACGGGGCACGAAGACGGGACGAAGCGCCAAGGAGAGGGCAGCCGGCGCAAGGACAGGGGCTCCCTCCCCGCGGGTTCAGGTCTCCGGGGCTGCAGAAGGTAACCTGCCGTCTGCACTGTGTGCAGTGGTCGTCATGGAAAATCATTTAAAACTACGACTGTAATTTTAACTCTGCGTTTAAGAAACCCTCGTTCGTGGCAGCGTTATTCACGACAGGCAAAATGTGGAAATAATCCAAATGTCCATCAGTGGATGAAGAGATAAACGAAATGTGGTATATACTTAAAGTGGAAACATGATTGGGCCTTAAAAAGGAGTAAGGTTCTGACACATGCTACCACACGGAGGAGCCTTACAGAAATGATGGTAAGTCAAATAAGCCAGACACGAACAAACACTGAACGATTCTATTCTGTCAGGTACCCAGAGCAGACAGATTCACAGAGACAAACAGTACAGTGGTGGTTGCCAGGGGCTTGGGGGAGAAGTAAAGGAGGAATTATTGTTTAATAGGTGCAGAGTTTCAGTTTGGGAAGATAAAAGGTTCTGGAGATGGACGGTGGTGATGGTTGTACAACAATGTGAATGTATTTAATGCCACTGAATTGTACACTGAAAAATGGTCCAGGTGGTAAATTTTATGTTATACATATCTTCCCACAATAAAAAAAAATAAAAATATCTAGGACAACTATTTTATAGAAGCTCTAACAGTAAAGAAAAAAATTTAACTATGTTGCTACTAAAACATACCTTTAGTTTGAAACCTCTGTCCTGGTAAAAGCTGAGATTCTGGAACCTACAAGAGAATATTTGTTAGGAAGAAAAATTGTATGTGTAGTTTTTCTTACACTCATGTTGTATATCATTTTTCTAACCGTAGCAAATGACGTTTGGATTTACTAACTCATTAAGCTGGAGAGAACAGGAGGAGAAAAACCTGCAGAGCTATGCCCCCATCTACGGGGCCAGTGGCACCGCTCTTTTGTCATTTGCCTGTGGTGGCAGGAAGTGAGCAAGACTCACCCCGTCATAACTCCCCCTTATTTGGAAACAGAACCCTAATATTACGTGGGCTGGCATTTTGCCCAGCTCAGTGACTATCCTTCCAAACTTTCCAGCCCCCTAGGCAGATGGGGAGGGGGGTCTCTCTATCAGCGAAATGGTTGTATGAGGCTTTGCCAAAGGTTGTCCTTGTCCCCCATCCCCTTTCTGCCTAGAAACAAGTGAAGGATGGAGTCCTAGCAGTCATGGAAACCACCGAGGGCAGCAAGGCGACACAAGGAAGTGGCTGGGCCCTGGTGACTTGGCAGAATTGCCACCCAGCCCAGGACTGCCTAACTCCAGGTTTCCAAGGCTTGCTTAAAAACCTGTAGTCAGGGCTCTGTTACTGGCAGCGGAGAGGAAGTCCTAACCGAGCCATGACTCTGTCATGGGGACACATGGCATCCCCTGTCATTTTAGTTGGGAGGTAAATTATTGAGATTACATTATTAAATTATTAGTGGCACAAAAGCCTGCTCCAGCTACCTTTTAAATCAAATTCCCTTTTCTCACAGTGCCACGGGAGGCTGCCGGAGGCCTATGCAGCAAACTGTGCACCTTTTCTCTTTCTCTCCGATTAAAGTGATTTCACAGAATGGGACCAAGCTGGTTTGTACTGAAATTTACATTTCTGATGAAAGTCGGCCCGTAAAATCTCTAACTCAGTGACGGGGTAGAGGAAGATGAGTGTATTGTGGTATCAGAAAACCCATGGTACATGCCGTCCTTCAATACTCATTTCAAGAAATTTTATGCTGATTTTTCAGTCATTTAGATTTACATAATTAGGAGGTATGATCTATTTTATGATTTGGAGAAAATAATTAGAAGACGAGAAACTAATTAAATCATTCTGAAAGCAGCAAGCTGATTTTTCAAATATCAAAGAGCCCTTAGTTTACAACATTTTAATACACTTTTTAAAACACATATATGTGACTAATATTCTGTTGCTCTAGCTCGTTCCTTAAAATGGCTTTTTCTAGAGTGTTGAACTTGTGTCGACCCCCCTTGTCATCTCCCCCTGGCGTGCATTTTGGCACATCTGGCCAGGGCTGAGAGTAGTACTGATAGCCACAAACAAGCCCAAACTGACTGGCTCACGAAGCAAGGATATCTGACCACAGGAGGCCCAAACTGAAGTGTTAATATTTATGGTTTACATGACGGAATTGAAAGATTTCAAACCTGTTTACTACTTCTGCTTTCTAACTTGATTTTTAATCTTCTTCACTCTGAACAAGAGGAAAAAATGGTGCATACGTTTGTACTATTCTCTTTTGCTTTTCTGAATAAAAGACATCTTCATTCATCATTTAGAAACAAAAAACAGGCTGGGTGCGGTGGCTCACACCTGTAACCCTAGCTCTTTGGGAGGCTGAGGTAGGAGGATTGCTTGAGTTCAGGAGTTTGAGATCAGCCTGAACAAGAGTGAGACACCATCTCTACTAAAAACAGAAAAAATTAGCCAGGAGTGGTGGCGTGCACCTGTAGTCCCAGCTACTCAGGAGGCTGAGGCAGGAAATCGCTAGAGCCCAGGAGTTTGGGGTTGCTGTGAGCTAGGCTGACGCCACGGCACTCTAGCCTGGGCAACAGAGCGAGACTCTGTTTCAAAAAAAATGAAAGAAAAGAAAAGAAACAGAAAACAAAATAAAAATAACAGAAATAATATGGGTTTTAAAACATATAAAATCTATAGCACATGGTACCAGAAGAAAACAGATCCTTTTTATGAGAACTTTGAAGGCTATAAGGAAACTGTGACTCCAATTCCTCTTATTTTACTTTCTATTATGTAATATATAGTTCTATATCTGTATATACTTATGTAACAGGTTTTTAAATTTTATATTTGTACGTATTTATTTTATTAAATTATTAAAGCTATTAATAATCTTAAACATTTTAAGTACATATATTTTCTACACATAAAATTACAATGTTAATTTATCCAGAAACATCACATATGATAACTTAAAAGCATAATCTATTCACTCTTCTTTTCCACTTCTTAAGCAGACCAACTCTGACTTATCAGTCTCAATGACAACATGTGACTTTGGTACATGGAAGATGTGTCCCACCTGCAGGATGATGGGACGGGGTGGGGGAAGGGCAGGCAGAAGGGCTTCATATCAAGAACGTATTTCTAAAATGCCAAGGCATTTAAAAGCATGTCAAAGTAGGGAAACTATGAAAATTCTTAATAAAGGGATTTGGGATAACCTGGAATAAGCGGTTTCTAGCTTAAATGCTGAGGAATTTTATAAAAATCAGGTTATGTGAGGATATGAATATTTTAAAAAATCATGAGAAAATACATGTAAAGAATATAAGATTTGAAATAAAGTGGAATTTAAGGTTATAATTGCCCAAAGCTTCCTTTTTTCCATGAAGTATACTATTAGTTCTTTGTCAAGCATTTCCCAAATGCATCAAATAGATAACACTCATATAAAATTTCTAGTACAGATATTTGCCTAAGGTTAGGGAACAGAATTAGGTATGTTTTTCCTTAATCTTCTAATTCACTAAAATAAATCTTGACAACTTCAGGATCTGTACTATTTTGAATTAATTGAAGAAATGAGGTTGGGCGTGGTAGGTCACACCTGTAACCCCAGTGCTTTGGGAAACAGAGATGGGTGATGTACGAAACACCAAGACATTAGCACCTATTTTAGCTTTTTGCTTTCAGACCACTGTGCTAATCTCACTGCCTATCTTAAGTCACACAAATCTATTTCTCTCTTTCTCTCTCTCTCTCTCTCTCTAATAATATATATTATATATATAAATATATATTATATATATAATATATATATATATATTTTTAAGTGGCGTCTTTGTACCAGGAATATGTAAGATGGTTCTCTCCATACATAAGAATGTGACCAAAGGCTCTTTTATTGCACAGTAAGTGGCCTGGTTATCCCTAAAATGTTTATATGTTCTTTAAAGGATTAAGTTGTTAATACAAAGCATATCAAAAATTATTTGAGGCCCAAATAATCAATGTGATTTTTTTGCATGCATATATTACAAATTGGTTTTTAAATTATGCAGCCATGCTTTGATCCTGCTGTGGGAATTCTCCCCTGAGACTATCTACTTACTGGCCTTTGCTGTTTATTGGACGTTGGATCTCTCACATAAATAGTTCGGTCAGTATTACGTACTGGTTGAGTCTTCAAATCTATTCCATCGTCATTCAGATTGTCTTTCCTTTTTGATTTTATACATCCCATATTTCCTGTTGGGATACAAAAGCAATGACATTGTTTTACCATTCCAGAACTTGCTTCAAGTCACCAAAATCTCTCTATCAAAGAAGAGTAAAAAGGATATACTTTTATTCTTTATCACACATAGATTAATAAAGTCAAATGTAGGTATTGTTCACAAATGGTCTTGCTTGTTCATTCATCATTCAAGAAATATTCATTGAGCATCAGTTTTACATCAGCCAAACATAATTCCTGCTCTAAATACACTACTCATATTCTTGTGGTGAAGATGTGTGAAGTGAAATTAGGGTACAATGGAGTGAGTCAATAATAGAGGATGCTCAGAACCTAGGAAAGGACATCTAACCCAGGCAAAGGGAGAAGGAGGTGGTCAGGGAGAACTTTCTGGAGGAAATGCTCTGTGAGTGGAAATGGGAGAATGTCAGCCAGGTTGCACAGATAGTAAAGGAATTCCAGGAAGAAGGAACTTCACATGCAACAACAGCTAATATGCTAATCTGGCCCCTTCAGAGAGCTACATCAACCTGACCCCTTCACACTAAAGACTGTAGCCAAGGAGCAGGTAGGAAAGATCAAACGTCAGGGCCAGAGAGGGAGGCACACACTGGATGCAATGCCAAGGAGTTAGTTTTTTCCCCCTGAAGACAAGTGACACATCCAACCTGCAGTGTGCAAGGTGAAATGAGGGGTTGAGGCTTTAAGGGCAGGTGTGTCTCATAGCTAGGAAGTATAGAACCTGGCTCCAACTGAGCATGGCTCGGGGCCTGGGAAGATGGTGGCAGCCTTTACCAAGACTGGAAATAACGGAGCAGACACAGGTATGGTGAAAACGATGCTTATGGGAACATCGAGGTGATCAAATCCAGGAGGCTTCCCAGTGAGGTATCTGACAGTCAGGAGAGGTGGTGGCAAAATCATGGCCACCACAAGCCAGGATAGGCCTTTGGAGCAAGAGCTACTATAGCAAGAAGGGGACTTGTGCCTGAGCAGCACAGTGACAGGCCATGCATCAGTTCACACGAGGATGGGCACAGTACTACACACAGCACTCTGGGGACCGAGAAGGTGATTTTGCAGACTTCAATCAGGTGTGCTTTTGGCCTTGCAGTATAGCTAGCCTCAGTGTCAAACCTATACATTAAAAACAGAACAAAATCTGTTATGAGCTCTATAAGAAGGATAGATCCATGAGAAGAATAGATTCTATGGACACAGCCCAGGAAATTCTTCTGGGGTCTAGTGGGGGCATGGTGCTCCCATGTGATCTGTGTTAATTCTGAAGCACTGCCAAATTTGGGGAGCACTGTTTAGTGAACTTCGGAGAAGCAGAGAGGACTTCAAGTTTGGGGAAGGGGAGTTGGTGCAAATGGGGCAATGGGGTGAGGGAGGAATTGTTCTAAGAAGCCTCCCTAGCTCTTACACACAGCCTTCCCTGGGCCTTGTCCTGCCTGCTTCCAGCTGCTCCGGGAACTCCAGCTTGTTTATCATTTCATTAGTTGAGGTATGGCGCCTCTAAAGGACAACCACACCTCTTTCTGAAACCAGCTGTAGTTCCCCAAATAAAGGGGAAGCAAGTACTTCTTTGATTCAAAACAGCACATCCCCCGCCCCGCTAAAGTTTCTGAGATGGAGATGGGTTTTAGAGTTGATCTTAAAGAAGCATGAGTTCTTTTTTCCGCCAGTCTCACTCCTCTTTCCCCCAAAAGCTGTGTTCAACTAATTAGCCCTAAAAATGGTGCTTTACAAATGAGCAAATGTGGTAATAGGAAAGCCCTGGCAGGCTGACCGGAGCACGCAGCAAGCTCCAGGGGGAGGAGCCCTGGGTGGGTGCGCCCAACCCAGGGGGCCTGGTCCTTCCGCCGGCTCCCACCTGGCCAGCCTCAGCGACTTCGGACAGGGGGCCAACCAGTCCCGCCCAGCACGTAGGAGACCCCAGCACGCCCGCACGCTGGCTCCATGGCCCTCCCTGCCCGTCCCCGCGTCCCCTCGCTGCAGCGCGCTCTGTCTCTGCCTCTCCTCCTGATCCTACCCGAATGTTACCCTCCAGGCAGGTCTGCACTAAGCGCCCTAGTGACAAGAGCACCCCTCTGCTCCCCCCATCACGATTTACACTCCTTAGTACCACCTACCTCCCATTGCAAACCGGTTTATTTATGGTCGGCTGCCCCAGTAGAGTCTAAGCTGCTTGGAGCGGCCTCCCCTGCTCCGAGCACCGCGGGGCTCCCAGCACCCAAAACAGCTCCCAGGGCGCTCGGGGAGGATTTGCACAGACAGTGGGCAGCCTGCCCGCTGGGGACTTCCACACGCCCACCCGGAAGTAAAGGTGAGCCTGGGAAGAGAAAGGGGGAGAAACTCTCCTCCATCTGTTCTTTTAAGAGACAGAGACAGAAACCTCCAGAACCACTGCGGTTTATGGGAAACAGGGGAGAGAGGAAGCCTGGATGCTCAACCTGAGGGGAAGGGGGCGGAACTGTTCCACATCAGAAATGACTGAAGAGCCACGTGTGAACTTTGACAGAAGGCAGGGAGGAGAGGGGAACAGCTGGGATAACCGGGGGACTTGGAACTGATTTGAGCATGACATCAGAGAACCGTCGTTAGGGTTTCTAAGTGTGATAACGGTGTCGTATTATACGGGAGAACGTCCGCGTCTTAGGAGCCCAAAAGGTGTGTAGCGAAGAGGGACACGGTATCTGCAACTTTCAACGCTTCCGCCACAACGAGAAGAGGGGAGAGAAGGAAGGGACAAGTGTGTCAAAATATTTTACAAATTAAAGAATCTAGGGAAAGAACATATTCTTTCATTATTTTCTGTAGATTTAAAAATTTCAAGATATTAAAAAGTTGGAGGGTACAAAATTATAAAGTTTATAACGGTTACAAAGGATATTATAAACTGTATGCAAAAGACGTTTTTCAAAAGGCATGCCAAGTAGTGCGGGCTTTACTTCCACAGGGAGCCGCGGGCGTTTCTAACCAGGAAATGACATGCGGAGCTCTGTTTCTCAGAGGGAACTCTGTAGGAAGTGTGGAAGGGAAAGCCAGCTACTGTGGGGAAGTCTGTCGCTCAGCCTCTGAACGGGTCCAGAGGAAAGGATGATGGCGATTGGCCGAGGACAGTCGTCTTGGGAAGAGGAAGGATGAAAACAAAATGCAGGAGGAGACGGTTGCGGTGGCTCACACCTGCAGTCCCAGCACTTTGGGAGGCTGAGGAGGGAAGATCGCTTGAGGCCAGGAGCTGGAGATCAGCCTGAGCAAGATAGCAAGACCTTGTCTCTACAAAAAATTAAAAAATTAGCTAGGTCTGATGGCACGCATCTATAGTCCCAGCTACTTGGGAGGCTCTCGCAGGGAGATCATTTATTGTGTAGGAGTTCAAGGCTGCAATGAGCTTTGACTGCACCACTGCACTCCAGTCTGGGCAACAAAGCAAGACCCTGTCTCGAAATAAACAAACCACCACCAACAACAAAAATGCAAATAGATGTGTGTGGGGTGGTCTCATCCAAGAGCAGATGACCTACAGATTGCCATTTATTTATGCTTATTTTATGTTTTCCCTTCTGCCATAGTTAAATAGATAACCGTAGATAATTAAACACCAAATGTATGTATTGCGGATGAAAAAAAAATCTAAACATCACTCCACGTTGTGAGTTAGCATGGCCTGTGCTCACTGCTCACTTAGCACAGTGTGTTTGGGGGCCCCAGTTCAGACAGACACCTGCAAGGAACCTCAGAGAGCTCCTCCTGGGACATGGGGATGAACAACCCACACTCAGACTGGTCTTGCAGTTCCTTATGCTGTATGAAGGTACCAGAAAAGAAGAAAACAATCAACTTCCAACAAAAACAGAGAAACTGGTTCCATGTTTCCAAGTGATATGAGCTACACTTTACAATGACTTATACCTTAGTATTTTTTTATCACATGTTTGTAACATACCGAGCATCTCATTTAATCCTCAAAGAAATGCTATAACCAAATTATCATCCCCACTTTACAGAGGAGCAAACTGAGGCTCAGAGAGGTTACTTGGCTGGCCCATAGCCACAGAAGGGGGAGTGTGGGGCTGGAACTCACTCGCATGCTGCTCTAGTCTAAAGTCTAAGTCCAGAGCTAGGTCTGCAGCCTGGGCTCTTGGCACTTTGCCAAACGATGGTGATTTTGAAACTTATATTTTACCTATTTATTAACAATGCCAAACAAAGAGATTATTTTTATAGTCCACCTCTTTTCTCACAAGGATTTGAAATGCTTTACCACAAATGAGTCAATAAAGAGGTTAATAAAATAAAAACAGAAAACCAGAGTCAAAAAAAAAAAAAACAGAGGAGAATGCAAATGTGGTAACGCCGAGGTAACACCGAGGTAACACATCTGCTGTAACAGACCTACACATGTGCCCTGAGTTTGCTGGCGGGAAGGGCCAGGGTACTGCGTGAGTCACAGCGGGAGAGAGGACAGTGTGTCCCCAACAGGAATTCCAAGTTTTCTTATGGACTTTACATAAAGTGCTGTGGATGATGTAGTTGGCAATGCTTCTAATACTATTTTTGAACAGTAAATGAAGGCACATTTTATAAGCAGAAAGCTTTGGTTAAAAAAGATAACAACGGAAGCTTCGTCTTGCAAATACAACCCTGGGATATTCTTTGCAAAAGTTCAACTACATGGTCTGAAGAGACACAAACCAGCCAGGCAGCACTTTGATCACAAAGGAACATCCACTAACACGTCCAGAAAATGAGAGAGTGGTGACATTTTTTCTAAAAAGTCTTTTCTTTCATTGGAACAGATATTCATTCGAGGTGGCTCATGCTCATTTAAGGGCCTTAGAATAGTAAAAGAGTGATTTATGAAAGCCAAAAAGTTATCCCAGACTCTGGGACAATAGACTCTAACTCTAATTTATCAGCCTACTGCCTCTGGTAGGTTCTAGCAGTGCTTTACTGTTCTGCATGTGCTCGGCAAAGAAGCAACTGTGGTGTTCGCTTCGGCAGCACATACACTAAAATTGGAACGATACAGAGAAGATTAGCATGGCCCCTGCGCTAGCATGACGGGCAAATTCATGAAGCGTTAAAAATAAAATTAAAAAAAAAAAAGGAAGCAACTGTGTACTTGGAATCCCACTTCTGGGAACCTTGCACAAGGGCACAAGGATGGTTCCACTAGCATTACTGCTACAATAAACAGAGACAATCTAGATGTCCACTAATAAGGGAGAGTTGATTAAAATGGATGCATTATGAGTGAGTTAAAAATAGAGATTTGAATATTTGGACATTCTTTGTAATGCTTGAGTCCCTGCTAAAGGTATGTCCGTCAACCAAATAGTGTTCATAGTACCTGTGAGGTAGGTTTTTGTCCCCCTCCCCCTGGTTGATTTCCACTGAGTTTTACTTCCTTCTGTGCTCATGTGTGCTATCGGTTAGTTCCAATTTATAGTGAGTACATGTGGTATTTGTTTTTCCATTCTTGAGACACTTCATTTAGGATGATGGTCTCCAGTTCCATCCAGATTATTGCAAAAGGTATTAATTCATCTTTTTTATGGCTGAGTAGTACTCCATAGTATACATATACCACGTTTTATTAATACACTCATGAATTGATGGGCACTTTAGATTCTTGTCTGAACAATCAAGAATTGCTGAATTTAGCTGTGTGCAGTGGCTCAAGCCTGTAATGCCAGCTATTTGGGTGGCTGAGGTGGGAGGATCACTTGAGCCCAAGAGTTCCAGGCTCCGCAAAAGAGTGAGACCCTGTCTCTATTTAAAAAAAAAAATCGCTAATTGAAAAAATTATGTATATATACTTAGATATATATATACACACACACACACACACACACATACACATATATATATTTAATGTATGCAGAAAAAAGTCTGAGAGGATACCCACAACCTTGTTGGCTAAGTTCTAAAGTCCATTTGTAGGGTACAAGATCTGATATAGAAATTTTCTATTGAAAATTCCTAAGGAAGAAACTACAATGTGTCTTCTTGTATACAATGTTGAATGATCAAATCACGGTAATTAGCATATCCTTCACCTCAAACAATTATCATTTCTTTGTGTTGCGAACATTCAGCATTCACTGTTCCAGCTATCAGAAAATATACAATACATTGTTGTTCATCATTGCCACCCACATTGTCGTAGAACACTATAACTTCTTTCTACCTAAAAGCTGCTCTTGTTTACCCACCTAAAGGCCTTGCTGCCTCTCTGTGGAGGGAGCTTCATTTCCAGGAGTTTCTGAATTAGAGAGCTTAGAAGGGCAGGAGAAAGAGAAAGGAAGCCCCGAGGAAATAGAAATGGGTGGTATACTGATTCCAAAGAAAAGCGATCCTGAGCTTCAAATTAGGTTCAAGTTTGGTTCGAGCAACACTTACAGGAGTTCATTCCTAAAATAATGTCCTGCAGTTCTCATGCTTGCATTCCAGTATCAGTTCTATAACTCAAGAGACTTATTTTGCCTGCCAACACAGACACGTTTAGATACCTTTCAATTGTTTGCCTTCTTACTTTGTTTTCAGAAATGAGACTCAGATTAAAGAAACAAAGTGTTCACAAGAGTTGTAATGCTTTCCCCAAACCACCTATCAAAGTGACGGGGTGAGAAGAGCCTGGTCGGTAGCCTCAGGACAGCAGAGGAGGACAGAGCACCAGGACCATGCTCCGCAACCAACTCCTCTAATTCCTAACTTAAATCATTCCTTCTTTCATCAATTTTCCTAACTCCCTTTTAAAAGAGATAGAACTGAAAAGGATGTAGCCAGACTCTTTACTTAAGCAACTAAAATTTTTCTCCTTACATATCATGGTAATCATTTTCAAACATCCTCTGAAAATTTTCCTTTATAAAATCTCCCGGAAAGCCAGAGTGGAAACAGTTGGTAAGCTGGTGACCCAGGGTGGCCCGTCTTCAGAACCTGGCTTTCTCTATTTGGCAAGCCTGCGACAGAAGGCCCTCCCCAGGGCTTAAATCCATATGCAACAGGAACAGCGTTTGGGGGCAGTCGAGACAATGTTGTTTTGGTATCTGGTGATCCCTCAGATCATGGAGCTGCTTCTGTGGTATCAGCATCACCTCCAGTCTGTGACTAAGGTCGAGCCATCAGGCTCCCCTTAGAAGGGAGGATGATTTAGAAGAATTACTTCTTGGTTTACAAGAAGTGAGAAGGAGGAGCCTGAAGGAGTATTAGACAGAGTAAAAACAGGGATGGAACCTGCATCCCAGGTGCCTGCCAGCCCCCATCCATTCTGACTTGTTAACGGTCGATTGGGAAAGGGAGGTGGGGTGGGAAGTGGCTTTAGGAATATCCAGCTAGTTACAGGGTCCGCATCCCTCGTCAGGGGAGGCATTTCTCTGGGTCTGCAGGACGCGCCCACTTCTCTCTCCCTGTCGTGTCTCACTCGGGACGAAGCAGTGAGGAAAGCAGGTGTCGAGACCAAAGAGCTGGAGCCTGTCTCAGGGGATCCAGAAGTTTTCTATGCCCTTACACCATTGCGGTGTGTGTCCATATGACACTGCCCAGATCAGCAGTGCCCGGTCCAGTCTCAGCGTGCCAATGGCCCAGACCAGCCCAGCAGGAACATGGGGAGAACCTCTGGCTTCTCCCCTCAAATAGCACGACAGCACCTGGAACCCCCCTGGCACCACCGTGGAAAGGAGCAGGGGGAGGAAGAGGAAACGTGAGGGACTGAGCTCTCATCTTGAGGAAACAGAGTCAGGATGGAAGAGAGACTAAACCCGGGGCCACCTGAAGCTGTTTCCCCACCTGCTGCTATTCACAGGGGCTGAGGGAAGAGTAGTCACAAAATCTGAAGGTTTTTTGGTCTTTGGACAGCTGTATTGCGGTGTATATATTGATATTTGGCAAGACTGCTGCACATAAAAGGCAGCAGCTTCTGGAATTAGTGGTGACGGTACACAATGTTGAGAAAATACTAAAAACCCACCAGATTGGATACTTTAAAAGGGTCAGTTTTATGGTCTATAAATTTTATCAATAAAAAATTAATCTTAAAAATGTCCCTCCCCCAAAAAATGAGATACAGTGCAGTATGGCTGGTTTCCTCTTTATTTTTATTCATTTTTTAAATTTTAAAATATTTAACTGACAAATAAAGATTGTACGTATCCAGTGGTTTCCTGTTTATAATTTCCTTTATGCCTTTTTGATCCAAATTTGACATCTTTTAATTTACCTTGTTTGTGGATGTCTTTACCTGGTTTGAAGCCACTGCCACACATAAGCACAGCCACGGGGAGACCCAGGGGGCACGCACTCAGCTACAGCGTGAATGCACGGTGGGAATGTAAAAGGCTAACCTGATAGTGAGATATTCTGAAATTATGATGCATAAAAACAGCCCATAGCTGTGTTTCCCAGAACCTCAATACAGGACTGGTTACAGTTTTAATCACCATTAACTACAGTGGGTCCAGACAAGAATTGAGAGACAGGCTAGGCGTGGTGGCTCACGCCTGTAATCCTGGCACTCTGGGAGGCCGAGGCGGGCGCATTGTTTGAGCTCAGGAGTTCGAGACCAGCCTGAGCAAGAGCGAGACGCCATCTCTACTAAAAATAGAAAGAAATTAATCGGACAACTAAAAATATATAGAAAAAATTAGCCGGGCATGGTGGTGCATGCCTGTAGTCCCAGCTACTCGGGGAGGCTGAGGCAGAAGGATTGCTTGAGCCCAGGAGTTTGAGGTTGTTGTGAGCTAGGATGATGCCATGGCACTTTAGCCCAGGCAACACAGTGAGACTCTGTTTCAAAATAAATAAATAAAAATAATAAAAAAAAAACTTTTGCACACACACACAAAAAAAACCCATGTTTTTGCTGGATATACTGAGAAAGGATGTACCCTTTTCACACAAATTTTAAGCACTGTCTTTTACCATGGCATCTCTGGTTTGTGTGTCGCATGCATGTATTCATTCACCAAAAGGCAACTTAAGGCCTACCTCCTTTGTTTTCTCTTGTTTTCTTAAATAAGCTCCATATTTAGTCTTCAAGTCTCACATATTAAAAGAAATGATGGCTACTAACAAGATGGTTTGTACCTTGGCTTCCTTCACATGTGGGAACATCACATTTCATTGACCAGGATGAAGATGGTAGGACACAAAGCTCCCAAACAGGTGAGCTCCATGTGCACTGGTCAGTTCTCATCTCAGCACCCACCACCACAGGGCCCCAACCACTATCCCCTTTTTACCCAAAGATCAACTCCAGGGGACTGGGCAGTCTTTTCATTTGAACACTCAAAACCAGAGGACCAGATTTTATTCCCTTCTCCTACATACCTTTGTGAGGAAATCTACTTCTGAGCAATATTTCCCTGGTAATTCTAACATCACCCCCGCTAGAGGGACTACTTGCAATAACTGACTCATTACAGAAAAAAATACAAACTAAGTCTCTTGCAAAACCCCCTCTACAACTATGATTGTGTCACCCAGCTTAAAATACTTCAATGTTTCCTGATTGTCTAGAAAATATGGTTCAAGGTCTTTAGCATAGCCTACAAATCCTTTTGCCATCTAGTCCCTGCCTATTTTTCCAATGACATATTCTGCCACTTAGCCGTGAGAAATCATCATGTCAATCATGCTGAACTTCTTGCAGATCCTTAAAGAAAGAAAGGTTCTCACATACTTCTGTATTTTTCTACTTGGTGTTCCTTCTTGGTAAAATGTCCCATCACCACTGCCATCTTTGTCATCTACTGCCTCTTTTCTACCTGGCAAATATCTACTCATCCTTCCAGGCTGAGCTAAACATCAGCTTAGGACATCTTTCCCAGTCATTAGAAGCAGAGTTAGTGGCTACCTGACACTTAACTGTAACACATCTCTGTACTGGATTTGGTCCACCTGTTGTAAGCACTACAAGGTCTTTAATCTTGTGTAACTACCGCCTAGCAGAATGTCTGATACACTGATTATGTTACATTAGTATTTAGGGACTTAGAAAGATTCTAGAAATCATGACATACAAAAAGAAGTGAAGGAGGTGAGCCTGAAGAAGACTCAAGGAAAACACAGCAGCTCTTAACAACACTAACAATAACTCAGCTAGGGTACTATTTGGGTGTCTGCTATTTGTTAGGCATTATGCCAGCTACTTTAAAACATTATCATTTAATTCTCCACAAGATCCCTGTGAAAGAGACACGTTTATTATCTTCATTCCCATCTCAGAGAGGTAAAGGAAACTACTCACGATCACAGAGCTTATCAGCAGCAAAGCCAGTGTTGGATGCCAGTCTTCCTACTTTCAAAGTCCACTCCTTTCACACTGACCCACAGAGAAAGTAGCAGTCTTGGGATCATTGGCCTTGATCTCTTTGTTCTGCTTTGTAATTAGCTAGTTATGTGGTCTTAGACTAGTCATTTCCCTCTTTATCTGGCTCTCCTGACCTCTCCTTTCTTAAAATCCGCTTACTGTACATCCCATCCATCACAAGTTTTACTTCTTCTACCTACTGAGTATGTCTCAAATATGACCACTCCTCTCCATCTCCACCACCAAAACCTTACCAAGCCACATTCATCTTTCACTTGAACTACTGCAGTAAAATCCCTAACTCACCACTAGTGTCCTCACACCCGCTCTGGCCTCCCACTGAAGATTTGTGCTACAGCCAGATTTAGCCTTTAAAACACAAGCTTATCACAGCTTCCTTAGAGACCAAATCCTTAGCGTGGCACACAAGGCCTTTGACCCCCACTTCAGTTTCATCCCACCTCTCTGTTCCCTAAGCTCCAGCCTTTTAGTTTTCAAACACCCAAACTTCCTCACTTCCTTGTAGCCTTTGCACATGTTGTCCCCTAGCATGAAAGGTTCTCTCTCCACCTTTGTCAACTCTTCAACTATTCCTCACTCTTTTAGCCATCTCAGAGATTGTTTCCTTAGGAACACCTTCTCCAATCCCCAGATCAGACAGGCTCCATTGGACATGCTCATTGTCCACTCTTTTCTCTATAGTACTTATCAATGTGTTGATAAATGACATTATCTCTGTGATTATTTCATCAGTATCTGTCTGTCTTCCTCATAGGCTGTAACCTACAGGACAGCTAAGAGTCCATCCTGATCCCCAGCACATAGTATGGGGCTTGGCAAAGAGTAACATTTTTATAAATATTTGTAAAATGAATGTTGAAAGTCTGCATGTCAGTTTTGTCATTTGAACAATGAGAGACTCGACCATGTGATCTCTAAGGTTCCTCCAGCCTTAACAGCCATCTCCTTAGGACACTAAATCACATTCCCTGTTATCCCAGGAGACCTAATCAAACCGACAAGCAGACGGACTATAGTTCGGGAGAAGGAAGTACTTTCTAACAAGAGGAACAGCCCAGCAATGGAAGCAGTTTCCCTACAGAGTAATGAACCAACAGTTCATTGCAGAGTAATCAAGCAACACTTACTCAATCCTCTGCCAGGAGAACTATAGAAATAATTCCCATGGCAGGTGAATGAGAATCAACAACTTCAATGTCCCTCCCAATCTCTTAGAGTCTGTGATTCTGTACCTGTGTGAAATAACCAAATCCAGTTAAAAATTCCAATCAGGTGATTAAATAGTAAGATCTTTTATGCTAAGATCCATACATATTGAAATGATATTTTAACCCCAAAGAGAAGTGACACATTATATTTAGTATATATTTAGCCACCTTGGACATTTAGTGGCTTGGACATTTGGTAAAAATACAGATTACCAGGCTTCCAGTCTGGAGATTCTGATTCAGTAAGTCTAGCTACTTTTCACAAGAGATCGCAGGTGATTCAGATGAGTTTAATAAACTTTTATATGAGGCAAAGAGCCCTGGACTTGGAGTTAGAGGACCTGGGTTCTAAATGGAATTGATGACTAATTAGCTGTAGGATCCTGACGAGTCATTTGATCTTCCTAAGTCCCTGGCATCATCTTGAAAAGAGGAACATTGAATTTTTTTTTTTTTTTTTTTTTGAGAAAGAGTCTCACTTTATTGACTGGGGTGAGTGCCGTGGCGTCAGCCTAGCTCACAGCAACCTCAAACTCCTGGGCTCAAGCGATCCTACTGCCTCAGCCTCCCAAGTAGCTGGGACTACAGGCATGTGCCACCATGCCCGGCTAATTTTTGCTATATGTATT
>CAUYSK010029283.1:0-20092 GCA_963575035.1 Avahi laniger | reverse complement strand
CAATTTAAAAATGGTGAGACTGATAAAGGCCATTCTCATTGGAGTTAGGTGACATCTCATTGCGGTTTTGATTTGCATTTTCCTGATGATTAGAGACGTTGAGCATTTTTTCATATGTTTGTTGGCCATTAGTCTATCTTCCCTTGAGAAGCTTCTGTTCATGACTTTTGCCCACTTTTTAATGGGGTTGTTTGAGTTCTTTCTTGCTGATTTGCTTGAGTTCTTTGTAGATCTGGTTATTAGCCCTTTATTGGATGTATATAGCATGCAGTATTTCCTCCCATTCTGTAGGTTGTCTATTCACTCTGTCGATTGTTTCCTTGGCTGTGCAGAAGTTTTTAATTTAATCAAGTTCCATTTATTTATTTTTGTTTCTGTGATTACCTTTGGGGTCTTCTTCATAAATTCTTTGCCTAGGCTGATATCTAGAAGAGTTTTTCCAACATTTTCTTCTAGAATTCTTACAGTTGAAGAGGTGTTACCTAACTCCCATGAGAATGGCCTTTATCAAAAAGTCCCAAAACAACAGATGCTGGTGGAGATGTGGAGAGAAAGGAACAATTATACACTGTTGGTGGGACTTCAAACTAGTACAAACTCTATGGAAAATAGCATGGAGATTCATCATAGAACTAAAAGTAGACCTACTATTTGATCCAGCAGTCCCACTACTGGGTATTTTACCCAGTGGGAAAAAGCCATTTTACCAAAAAGGCACTTGCACTCAAATGTTTATAGCAACACAATTCATAGTCACAAAGACATGGAATCAACCCAAGTGCCCATCAATTCATGAGTGGAGCAATAAAATGTGGCCTGTGTATACCATGGAATACAACTCAGCCATAAAAAATGAATTAATACCTTTTGTAACAACCTGGATGGAATTGGAGACCATTCTCCTAAGTGACATATCGCAAGAATGGAAAAACAAACACCACATGTATTCCTTATTAAATGAGAACTAACCAATCAGCACTCATGTGCACATATGGAAGTAAAACTCAACGAAAATCAAGTAGGTGGGAAGGGGGACGAGTGGATGAATAAAATCACACCTAATGGGTACAATTCACAGTATCTGGGTGTTGGGCACACTTATAACTTTGACTTAAACTGTGCAAAAGCAATTCATGTAACCAAAATATTTGTACCCTGTAATATTCTGAAACAAATAAACAAACAAACATATGGTGATACTGTTTTCTCCTTGAGGTAAATAAACTGTTTTGGAAAGCAGTCTTTTTACTTATTTGTTTTATTTATTTTTTATGACTATATATCCAGAGCTCCATAAAAATGATAATGAAAATAATAATAAGAATAGCACTTATGACCAAACTGCAAATTTAGACATAAAGATCATACATAATACACTCTTATATCCCTAGTTATTTGGCTAATGATACCTTGCTGCTCAAAAAAGGTAACATTTTATCACACATTTTATAAAGACTGTTTCTTTTATAAAACTAAACATTCAACATGAAGTCCATACCTAACTTAAGATATGTTGACCATCTGTCTCCACCCAAGAGGGCAAGGATGATACTTAGAGTAAGAATTATAACCTCTATTGCCATCACACAATCTCAGTCCCTTCCTGAAATACAAGGGGCATTGTTCCTGCAATTTTGGCTTTCTTCCTTTCCATTTTAAATTAACCCTTTAACTTTATTCCTATCTGTCTAAGGATGTTTCAAATAGCTCTTTGTAGCAGCTGTAGCAGCAGGATTAGGTACTCTTAGTTTTTATTTCTTTTAGTTACTCTTAGTTTTTATTTCTTTTCTAGTACTCTTAGTACTAGAGTACTAAGTACGTCTAGTACTAAGTACTTCCAGTACTTCTAGTACTCTTAGTTTTTATTTCTTTTCTATTTAAGAAAAAAAAATTTCAATATTTTCCTCATCGAATCTTTTTTTCCAAGGTTTTGATCATCTTTATTACCAGGTTCCTGTCAGTTTCTCTTCATTTTCTGTGTATAGAATAATCACACCTTCACATAAGTGTCCAAGCCCTAGCCATTGTGAAATATACTAAGAAAAATCCAGGACAGTCTTCAACATTAATTCTTTTAGTAAGATGGCAAGTCTAAATTATTTTTCTTATAGTCCAAATAGAATCCTTTCATGGGAATATTGATTTCATATCATTACTGCTTTATAATCTTATTTTCTTGACCTTCACTTAGACTATATTTTATTTAAAAATCTTGAATAGTGATATGTGAAGAATAGTGTTCAATAGTGCAAACATTTATCTCTGTGACCTACATTCATGAAACAGTGAAATTTATTACGAGTCACAGAATCTATGCCTAGAAATGTTCAGCAACCTTTAAATTTAATGTAGAACTGAACACACGTTGACTCTTCCAAAGAGATATGAGTTTTATCAAAATCTATTAAAAATTAAGGAATACCATGCTTATTTTAATATTTGTTTTCTACCATTTTGTTTCAAGATAATAAATTCTACTTTTAAAAGATCTTATATAATGCGATGGATTTTGGTCAAAATCAGGTATCCTTTTTTTATTTCTAAATATTAAGGGGGTACAAAAGTTTTTGTTATATGAATACCTTATATGAATGTTATGTGAATGTTAAAGTCGGGGCTTTAGTGTGCCCATCACCAGAATAGCATTTCTTGTACCCTATTGGTAAGTTTTTACCCTTGCCACTCTGCTTGTTGGTTTCCAATGGCCTTTGCATCTCTTTGTGCTCATGTGTGCCTGTCGTCAGATATCCTTTTGAAATTTACCGTGAAAAGCTACACGGATAAACACAAAATGCAAGCAATTCAGTAAAAAGTCAAAGAAAACGCTCAGTCTCAGATCTGAGGGGGATGATGGAGAATTACAGGAGATAAGTTAGTAAAAAATAGTTTTCTGCTTGATTGAATAGAGATCGGAGGTTTTAGGAGAATGGAACTCTTGTACCTGATCCTGTGTGAGCAGACACAGGATATAAACAGTTAATTTACTTATTTTTAATAACATTGTTTATGGGGTGATGATTTGCTTTATTATTGCATTTCCTTCTTACAAACAAGCTAAAGCCCGTGTAAACACTTTATATGAGGAAGAGTGTTTGTGTCCACAAAATGTATAATAACTGGTGAATATTTTCTGCAAGAACAAAACACACAGATAAAAACCACTGTCATTATCATCACTAAAAATAGACAATAATAGCAACAGCTACATGAACTTGTATAATGATTTTGGCAATATTTGCTAAGTTCTTTTAAATTGTTTCTTTCCTTTGATTCCACTTTTGGGAATCTGTCCTAAGGACATAATGTACGTCCTTGGATATACATCATCATGCATTTCTACATACGGTATATGAAGAAAAACCCTTTACACATAGAGAGGCAGCACAGCCTAGTGGTTAAGGGTACCGTCCCTGGAGTTGGAGAGCCTGGGCTCAAGTCCTGACCCCACTACTGACCAAATGCATGATATTGAGTACTTGCTTACTAAGTTCTGTGTTTCAGCTTTTTCATATAAGACATGGAGATAATCTCAGTGCTTCATAGGCTCTTCATGAGAGGTAATAAGTGTAAATCACTTCCAGTAGTGAGTTTAATAAATATTAGCTGTTACTATCAATATGATCATATTGAGGCTAATTAAAATAGGAAAAAATGGGAAGAGCCCCAGTGCTCCACAATAGGATATTGGTTGCATGAGCTCTGGGATATCTACTCAAGGGCAGAGTCATTAAATTTCATCACAGAATACACACTGTTTAGTGCAGAAACTAATTCACAATAGAGGTCAGTGTCATCCAGATTTCACTGTGAAATATATAAGATATCCATTGGATCATATTTAAGATCACTAAAATTGGGATGTATCTTATGCTCAAGGGTGTGTGACAGGGTAGCATGTGATGCATCTTACATTTGATACAGTCTGGCCAACAGAATAATGGCCTCCCAAAGATGTCCGTGTCCTAATCTCTGAAACCTTCCAATGTTACCTCACATGGCAAAAGGAACTTTGTAGATGTGACTAAGTTAAAGATCTTGAGATGGAGAGATTATCCTGGATTAGCCAGGAGGACCCGATGTAATCACAGGCGGCCTTACAGGAAGGAGGCAGGAGAGTTAAAATTAGTAACAGGAGATGTGAGGATGGAAACAGTTTGGACTGCAGAGAGAAGGGACCATAAGCCAAGGAATGCATGCAGCCTTGGGAAGCTGATACTGGCAAGGGAACAATTCTCTTCTGAAGCCTCCAGAAGGAACCAGCCCAACTGAAACGTTGATTTTAGCCCAGTGATACAGGTTTTGGACTTCAGATCTCAGAGCTTCAGACCTTACAGACTTCAGAGCTGTAAGATGTGTGTATTGTTTTAAGCAACTACTTTTGTGGCAATTTGTAATAGTAGCAATAGAAAACTAAGATGAAGTCTTTATTTGGGTGAAATAATGTTCCTTTTGACTTCTAGGTCCATGTTAGGCTCTCAGTGCTTTCTGATTCACCACCTGACTGCATGAGAGGAAATCAATATAAAGCTATGTAATGAATGTTAAATGGAATAGCATACAAACATTAAAATGATGTCCATGAACAGTTCATAATCAAATAGAAAAATGCTAGTTTTTTTGAAAAAAAGAATATCAATTTGCATTACGGTGAAATTGCAATTGTCTTAAATGGGCAAACATCAAATTGTACATATAAGAATTCCAGCAGAAAATAAATTAAAATACCAATGGTGATTGTTTTCGCATGCCAAGACTATTAATGACGCTCCTTTTTCTTCCTTTTACATTTCTGCATTGTCTCAATTTTTTCTATAATGAATGATACCATTTTCATAATGGAAAAAAGCACATGAATTTCATTTTTAAAGTAGACAGGAGTATAACATGAAACATAAAAAAGCAATGGAAACAATATTGTTATATTCAATCCCTTCATTCATGCACCAACAGTTCTAATTTAATTAATAATTCAAAATCTTCTAATACAGAGGTCTGGCATGTCACACACTGTGTGGTCATCACAGATCTGTGGTTTGAGTTTGTAAGCATTGGTCAGGCTTAGTAATAGTAAAGTTATGATTTTACCTTCCAAAAATCATCTGCCGACCAGCCGCTGGGAGCCGCGTGACCATGGCAGCGGGTCAGACAGGTAGTGATTTAAGCAGACACTGGAAATGGACTCAAAGGGAAGGAAAAAGGCAGAGAGGAGAGAGCTGGGGGATGGGAAGCTTCTGAATGCTTCTGCTTCCCATAAGTTTGAAAAGATGAAAGAGTTATTCCTAGAACTATGGCTCTTTGACCTTGGATAAGTTGTTTCATCCCTCTGAGCCCCTCTCTCCCTTTGTGTTATGAGGGGATAGGACTAAATTGTCTCTAAGATTCCTTCTGGCTCTAATATTATATACAAATAGTCCCACTCTTTTGCTGTCTTGCTTTGTAGTCATACAGAGGTTGCTGGCAACTAGCTTTTCTAGATCCTTCCAACTGTGCAATTTGATGCTAATATCGTCACTATCAGATATTTCACAGTATTTTGTTTTTCACCATGTCAGAAAATGAACTGCACAGCACATAAAAACGCTTAA
This sequence comes from Avahi laniger, assembly GCA_963575035.1. Classification (NCBI taxonomy): domain Eukaryota; kingdom Metazoa; phylum Chordata; class Mammalia; order Primates; family Indriidae; genus Avahi; species Avahi laniger. Next base: position 14,507 of record CAUYSK010029283.1, on the reverse strand, counting down.
ATGTGCGGGGTTACGGCAGCAACAGCGGCCTGATGTCTGGTTGCTCCCTGAGGCTTTCAGCTTGTCACTCGTCAGCTCTTTGAGGAAAGCATTCGTAACTTCGGGAAGGTTGTCTTTCTTCCAAGAAAATCAAGCACATTAACAAAACTCGACAACAGTTTTCTAACTGAATGCAATGCCTGGAAATTTCCCAATTACTAGGATATAAATTAAGATGCCATTTCTGGAATATGTCTGGTATGAAATTTCACTGGAGTTTTGAAATGTCATAGGTTATTTACTACGTATTCTTTTTTCTGGGAAATGTTGGTAGAATACCTATTTTTTCTGAAAGAAATTTAAGTTGTTTAATCCAGGTCTTAAGGAATTTACAGGTCTTGTAGGGTGGAATGAATTGTGTGCATATTTAACTATAATGCAAAACAGAGAGGTAAATTCCAGAGAAAGGTATGCGTGTATTACTACAGATAGAGTTTCAGAGAAGAAAGAGAGATTACTTTCAGTTGCCCAGACAGGGAGACGGGGGAAGAAAGCTTATGAGGGCTGTTTGGCTCCTGAATCCAAGAACCGAGGCGGGAGGGGAGGACACTCTTGGTGGAGGAAATAGAATGAACAATGTCTTCGTGGCCTGGAGAATTGGGGGCTCGTAACGGAGAAGAGTAGAGAGTGAAATTTGACAATAGTGCCAACTCCAGACTGGGGAGACACAGGTAAGATCCAGACTGCCAAAGACTTGAGCGCCCAGAGAAAGAGGAGACTGCACTTTGTTCTATAGACACTGGTGAGCCATATAGGACTTTTAAGCAATTATTTAATTGATTTGCATTCACCCCTCTCAATTATAGAGGACAAAAGTCATTTTATCTCTGTAGTTTAAAAAGCATTATAACTTCACACTCAGCAAGTGAACGAAATTCCAAGCCACCTATCTGTGCATCGCACAGTGAGTTAGAATTAAACTCTTACGTGTTTGCAACTCCACAGGAGATTTCCTTTAGTCCACTAGTATTTCTAGTATAATTTGGTGCTGGAAGAGGAGTGGCCCCATTAAGATGTCAGAGTGAAAGCTGCACAAGCAGGGGGCCCAGGAAATCCAACCTTCTAGGGGAGAGAGGATGACTTGGTCACACTGACTGGAACCACTGGTCTCCATGCTTCCTTGTTCTGCCTTCTAGACCCTAGGACTTGGCGCTGGCTCCTTATACAAAGCCCTTTGTCCTCCCACCTGTTTGCTCCTGGGCACAGGCACTAAATCTACATTCTATAACATGAAAATGCAACAGCAGTGATTCAGTGCAGTACTCTGTGTGTGTGTGTGCACACGGGCACATGCATTTATATATAAATGTACAAATATACACACTTTATGCAAAAGAGTAATAGCACAATACCATTATCTTATTTTTACACCTGTCATTTTGTAGTGATGGCCACATTTTTTCTAAATCACGAGCATTTTGAGAGCAGGCCCACCGTATTGCATTATGCATACAGCCAATGCTCGACTGGTGTTTGCTGAGCAATTGATTTAAGCTAAGTCTTTAGCCTCCTGCATACGCTGCATTTCCTCCTAGGATCAGGAGAACAGCTGGTTAACATGCTAAGTATAAAAGGACAAAAAAGTATGGTTCCTATTTTCCTTTAGCTCTATAAAAGGCAAGATAGTTTATTTCTTTAAAAGCTCCCGAGATAAGGTAACTGAACCCATCATATGAAAGCAATCTATCAATATGCACGTGTGTGCATGTGTGCGCACATGTGTGAGTGTGAAATCAGCCATCCTGAAGCTGAAAAATGGAGAAATCATGTGCTAAATATTAAATACAGGTGGTGCTAACAAATGGATACAGTTCATCAACCGCCGTGGCTTGACACTTACCTCAATGAAGAAGATGCTGGCTGCCGACGTTGGGTGGTGATACATATAGACTGTCACAAGGATGGCTGCGGCTATAATGAGGACCAGGATGAGAATCCCAACGATGAGGCCAGCGTGGAGGGTTCCCCCTTTCTTCTCGGCTGCACTGTCATCTGTAGACGCTGAAAGAACAGCCCAGCTGTCAGGACCTTCATGTGTGTGTACTCTTAAGTTTGTATTTTCTTCTGGGGAGGTATTTATGTTTTCAATAAAGTAATACTGGATCTTTACTTCCTGTACAACACCAATTTTAGAGGCAAGGTGCTCTTCATATGGGCAATGAAAAAATCCTGTGTATGAATGAGTAAAAATACACTCATAAGTGTGTTTTAATTTTTACTTCGATAAACAAAATCAACAGCCTTTATTTTAAAAGTACTGTGAACAATCTCAAACTCAAATTAACTGTATAATAAATTGTGAATTTGATTTTTCTCATTAATCCAACAAAGATACCTACAGTAAAACTGATTGCTTTTTGAAAGCTCTTCTCTCATTTTCTTTTGGGAATTTTAAATTGAAGAATATCAGACATCTTTTGGTGAGCTACACAGGCATTTTCAGAAAGTCTGCGCATGAACTCAAAGCATAATTTTCAAAAAATCTGTTTTAAACAGAAATGTTCTTTAAAAGTGTAACAGATGGATGCTAAATGACCCTTAAATAGTTTTATCACCATCTAAAGGGAACACCACAACACATGAAAATATTCCACTATACCAGAGACCAATATCATTCCCTCTAACTTTTACTCAGATACTTTCTGCTATAATACACATTTTCAGAGTTAGGAAAGGGAGAAATTAAATTTCTAAAGTAATAGCTATTCAAACCAAAGTCAATCAACCACATACAACTAACCTCTAAAGTCTTCTCTTGTTCTAAAATTGTGTAATGTTTGATGATTCCTCAGACATTCAGAGATCTTCCTAAATTATGTGCAGCAGGTAACTGTATCTTAGTGCATGATATGATTGGTGTTTCTGAATCATTAGATAATTCTTTAGGATTCACAGAAGTTCCGGAACAGTGGTTCCCAAATCTTTCACTACCAATTTACCTCTTTGTTATTTTTACACTTTGCCTCTATGTTTTAAGCATTTCTTTGTCTATTAAACCTCATTTAGTAAGCACTGATTCATTCTTTTATTTAAAAATTTTCTTAATAAAAAACAAACATGGCTGTCTGTCAGAATGGGTGGTCCATACGAACTAACAAATTCCAGATGAAGTGGAGAAACATGACCTTCTAACACTTCCTATTCATCCTTTACATTTTTGTTGTTGTTGTTTACTCTTTGCTTGAGACTCATTGTTGGTGTTCAGCAATGTTTCTCTAAATCCAATAAAGCTCAAAATTCTAAAGATCTCTTTATATAGAAATTCATTAGCGGAAGAATATCAAATTTTCAGAGGCATTCATTACATAAAAATTCATTTATAATGCATCAGGTGTATTTGGTTTTTTTTCAGCTTACGCATTAACTAAAATTTAATACTTGTGTTTGGTTCTTTATAAGCAAAATTTGCATACAGTGAAATGCACATATCTTAAGTATACTGACATATTTGCATTGCTTTGCAAGTATCATATCAACAACCCTAAGAGGTAGACATTATTATTTCCATTTTATAGATGAGGACACTGAGGCATAGGAAAATTAAGAAATATGCAAAGGTTGCAAAGCTATTAAGGTAGAACTAGACTCAAATACAAGCAGTCTGGCCTCAGAGTCTGAACTGTGAACCTCTGACCAATGCCTCCCTAATTAACACGGAGATATATGCACTGCTATTTCCTCTTATTTCCTGTCGTGAGTTCCGGCAAAGAATTCTGAAAAGAACCTTGGTAATTTGAAGTAAGGAAAATTAATTTAAAAGGTGGCTAAAAAATTATCATTGTGCCTCCAAGAGGTCACTTCTTTGGAAGTAGGTCTTAAGTCAGTGTCTGCCATCACAGACACTTCCATCCATGTTTGGGGGAAGAGGAGGAGGAAAAGGGAGGAAGAAAAAAGAAGGAAAATTAAAGGCTGCTGAAAACAGGTTGCAGCTATTGGAACAACCACATCCCCAGTAAAAATCAAATGAGGCTACAGTAAATGACTTCATCCATCTGGTCTTTAGGTACCTTATCTCCATAATGTGGTCAATAGCAGTAATTACCCAATAGGGTTGCTGTGAGAATTCAACATTTAATACATATAAAGTTCATAGGAGAGTACCTGCCTTGTAATAAGCAATTAATGCTAAGCCATGATATTATCATATTTTATATGAGGCAGATTGAGGCAAATTATACTGTCAGACTCATGACACCATATAAACTATGTTTTCGCTCTTAACATTTGTTGCTTTTACAAGTTTGGCCTCATCCCTAAGTATGCTTGTATTATTGCATCTTGGGAACTTGGCTTTTCTCTTATTTTTACAAGAGTATGACACATTGCTTTCATAAGAAAATAGGATTAATTTAAAATGTGGCATTGGGAAAAATGTGGCAAAAATATCCACTTGAGTCAAAAGGGAAGCCTTGAATGTTTCCTCAAATCCCACGTGTTATTCACTCCCTCGCTCTCTCTCTTCCTCTCTCCTTCTCTCTGTCCCTCCTTCTTTCTCTCTCCTTCCCTCCATCCTTGTCTCTCTCCTTTCATTTTGTCCTCCCTTTCTCCATCCATCCATGCATCCATCCATCTATCCATCCATCCATCCATCCAGCATCTGATTCTATTTCTGGGTTTCATAGTCCTTTATATGCAGCACAGCAAGTTTAAGCCTCACTTTTTCTGTGCATGCAGGAGGGGGTAAGGGAGGGCAAGGCACTTATGAATTGACCCCAGGCTGCCACTTCCCAAATAGGCCAGAGGACCAGAACCTGTTAAGGAGGCAGCAGGCAAGAGGTGGACCTTCCCAGGAAGGTCGATGAGAGCAAAAGACATGTTTTATTCAATAAGAGTCCTTGTCAGAACTAAAATTATCTTTGACTTGCAGGAGTGGGTGGCCAATATTTGGAATATAAAATCATAACCAGATTTGCACTCTGAGCATAGTAAACCTCACCCCCTTTATTTAGGCATAAATATTTAGTGTCACAATTATTACTTACTCCTACTTCCAGTAAGGATTGAGTTATATTATCTCTCTTTTAAAATGTTCCTTTACATTTCTGTTTTAGATATGAAGATGCCATAGTCGTATCTAATGCAATTTATACGAGGTCTAGTTTGTTAGTAGCCAAATAATTATTTTATGATATGTTTGGATGATGATAATTTTAATAAAATAATCTTCATGAATTCTCAATACTAACTAGTAGACCAAATAAATATTTAGAGATCTATGAGTGTCATATGACTTGATGTGTTGTAACTAGAGCAAACCATTTAAGGAAATATTTGGCAATTTCTATTCCAAAATATTACAAGGGTTTCCTTGTGTCACATGCCAGTGACAATTCAAAACGCTTCAGAATGATCATCAAAATAGTTTTGGAGAATGCATTTTTATACCTCCTTATTATTTAAGCAGTTTTTTTGCTACTACAATGATTCTATAATTTCCCACACAGCTCAAGCATCTCCATTCTATGGGCTTTAGGTGACCATACACTAACAGGCATTGTGATGGCTTTTTAAAGGTAGTTAAATCTGAAGGTGAAGTAAGCGCTCCATTGATGTGCTTTCATTTTAAATTTGTTCACTATTTGATTTCCTGTTTAATATCACTGCTCTATCAAGTGGTATGGGTTTTGCTTATTTATGGGGATCTGCGGGCAGAAATCAGAGGATCTTCTGTGTTAAAAATGATGAACACCTCAAATGCAACACTGAAATCTGAAAACTGTAAGCAAGTGCTTAATAATTCTCATAATTGAAATTTAGTTCATTCACCTCAAGGGAAGACTGCCCAAATAAACTGATTTCACTCTTTCAGAAAAGATAATAAACTAAGATGTCACCCAGTGGCTTGACTGATTGTTTTCTTAAATTGCAGACAGAAGTGGGACCAAAAATCCCTCTGGACCTGCGTTAGGTACATACTTCTTATTATTCATCAGATTCCATTAGGAGTAAGGGAAATATTAAAAAAAAAAATCAGAGGAAATCTAGTCCTAAGGTCTGAACTTTTGTTATATTTGTATAAATATCTTATGCTCTTTCATTGATATCCAAAACTGAATGAAAACCAAACAAGTATCTCTCTCACACACAGTATCACACACAGAAGAATTCAAATCTTTGATCTTTTTTTCTTTTAGCCTTACATTGTATATTAAAATAAGAGGAATTCATGATAAAGGGCAATACGATGTCATGAAATGGAATCTCCAAGCCGACAAAGGAAATATAGAAACATATTTTAAGAGCCTTCAAAATGAAGACTTTTTCGCACTCTGCTTAAGACACATTTTAAATAGAAATGAAACACAGAAAATCAATAGTATCAAAGATAATGTACTCTCATCTGATCCATTGAGTGACTTGGGTAGTGTTTGTGGCTTTTTAATACTTTATAAAATGCAGAGAGGACTGCAAGAATTGTCAGATCCATCAAAGCAGTCTGCTATTTTGGGGTGAGTTTTAGGTACCGTAATAGCAAAGGCAACAAACTTTCAAAAGGCAGTAAGTACATATTAGAACAAATTCAAGGCCTCATGTAAATGTGTTCAATTTGCTGCACACCATAAAAAGTTTATGACTGAATATACTGACAGATGGAAAGATGAAATAAATAAGGAGGAGAAAGAAGATAGGAGGAAAAAAGGAACAAAATTAAATATATTGTTACTTCAAAGTGTTACTACTTGAAAGTGTAATTTTAAAACTCTGTGTCTCCTTGATTTTTCTATGACTGTTTCTCCCCCTCAGGATTTTCATGTATGTGGCATTGATATTCTGTATTTAGAAATATAATTGTCTAATATTGTCAAAAATTTTAATATATTGCTAAATTACCTGTACCTACTATTAAACCTTGCCAATAATTAGAGTCTTGGGATTAAGTAAAATCAAAATAGAAATATTTCTTGTCTGAAATTTTATTCACTTTAGAACAAACTCTTCTCCTGGCCTTAAAACGAAACACTACAGCCCATAAATTCCATAATGTACTAATACCCTTTGGGGGACAGAGAAGCTGATAGCTTGGACAACATCTTGCACAAATTTGCTCGAAATTCATAAATCTTATGCAGACGATGCCAAAATGTTCTTTTTTTAAAGCTTCAGAATGAAGTTAAGCTATAAATGCTTAAAATGTTAGTGTTCCACTTTCGGATTAAAAACACACACAGACACGACTTTCCCTGTGGAATATTATCTAACTCATTTATAACCTAAAGCATGTAACGGAATAAAATCAAGTGGTAAAATTTTCAATTAAATTGACTTTCCTTTGGAAGTTTCCCTTGCAACTGATCTCATTTTGTAGCTCATATATTTTTCTCTCTTAGCTTTTTACTTTCTCTGTACACAATCACGACCGTGACTTCATTCAGAATGTCTTCTAGTGCTTTGAGTCTTTTCTAATTCTTTGTAATTCTCTTCATTCTTCCATTTTATTAATCATGGTGTTATTACTTTTTAGATACTTACCAATCTGTCAGTACTATTCAGGTATTAGGATGCCTTGAAACTATTACACAAGTTGTACCTAATTCACAAGATGTATCACTGTGTCAATACATTAATAATTCCTGTTAAGGTATCACCATAGAAGAGATTTGGGTAAGTATAGTGAAAAGATACTAGAATGGGTGCACAGAACACAGCTAAGTGCACTATGTGTGGTGACAGTGATGTCTAGCAGGGGCAGCTGTCCATCAGCAGCCTGTGCTACTGCAAGGCAGTTGTGAAATTCCATTCAGGGAAACATACAAAATGTTCTGGGCTGAAAGAGCTTAGAATATGACAATCCTTTTTGTTTAATGATAATCCATTACCTTTTATCTTAGAAAAATGAAGCTAAATAAAGTTTCCATAAAATCATATTAAAAAAATGCTCGATTCCATCAAAATGAGAGATTTTGGATAGCAGCGATTTCTAGCCTCATTCAGAGATTGGTGCATTTAATGCATGTGTTTGTGTAAATATCTAAAAGAGTGGGCTTACAGTATTTATACCTACCATAAGACCAAAAATAAACCTTTGGAATGATTCATTATCATTTCCCATTTCTTATGTATATATGTGCTACGTTTTGGTAATAATCTACCTATGCCTCTAATATTTTCAGCAATCAAGATCTTTATAAGACCTAACTTTTAAACTTTTCCTAACATCAGCTATATATACCAAGTCGTCTTTCTCCTTTATTTAAGAATACGTTTAAAAATTATTTTTGAAAAATTAAATGTGTCCCAACTTCTACAAAATAATCCACAGAAAAGAAATCTTAGTACCTAAGTTTTCAGCTAAATGTGAAACTAAACGGTTTCATGGAATGGTTTCTCTTTTAATTCCATTAATTCCATGCCAAGCCCTTGCATGGTTAACACATTAGGATTTTTAACTACAGACACGATTTAGTAGAGTTTTCCTAGCAAGTATATACACAGTGACTATACAATATGAAAAATAAGGTTGACAAACTATTTTCAAGGTTTGGGGGTAGAGAAAAGAGTGACTCTTCATGCCATTTAATCCATCCATTCCAGAATAATGTCACTTATGTTAAAACATATAATTTATATGCATAACCTAGAATTATCACAATGAATGTTTACTACTTTATCAAATCGATCAGTTTTTCTGAACATGGAATAGAAACCCTCTTCACTCTCATCCTATCAGTATAGAAAGACAGATGTGTGTTCAAACCACTTAGCTAGTGTGGAACTTTTGGGGCTTCCAAAAATAGCATTTGGATCTCGCATTGCCAGACCTAAAGGATCTCTCCAATCCTGTCTTCTCTTCCGAGAAGTGGGCATAATAGTTATACCTATCTCATGATGGCTGCGAAGATCTGAGATAATGCTTATCAAGTGCTTGTCACTGCACCTTAAATATAGCAAGTCCTCAGTGAAATGTACTAATGTTATTAGCACTACCCATACTATTTGGTATTCTATTGATTACTATACTATATTGATTCTCTTAGCAGTAATATTAATACTATTATTAATGCTAATTATTATTCTATTGATTCCTGTCCTCGTTATTCTGCAGTGCAGTCATGGCTGCACTACCAGGACAATGAGGCCTTCTTGAAGTTATTCATGGAAAGGGGGAATCTGTTTCCTCACTGAAGCTTAAGGGCACACTGGAGAAAGCAAGGATATCTCAGTGAATAGTTTTTCCACTGGAAAGGTCAAGATGGGTCTCACATGCACTTGTACTGCGCTCCCAGCCCTGGGGAAGCATGTGGTCTCATCCAGCAGCTGGACGTGGGACAGAATCTGCAGCCACTATTTGAAAAATAAAAGCTTAGCTGCTGAAGTCATGCAGACTATCTAAATAAAACGAACCTTTCAGTGGTTAACTGTAAGCAGATTCTTTTGAAAATTGCAGAATATTGAACTGATTTCAAGTTCTCTAGTGCCTGAGTTTATGCATAAAATTAATGAAAACCTACTCTCCCGCCTCCAAAAAAAAGCCTGGGTAGAGCCTTGAATTTCACTTTAGTTTGTGGTTCCAGAACTAACAAATTGAGCCACATAAATATCAAGGGTAGAAAGAAAAAAATGAAACCACTGAGAACCACTTATGCAGAGTATATATTTTTCACTGCTTAGCACCAATACTGGTAAAATAGGACTCAAATTTGACAGAATCCATTAGCCTGATTGGGAGGAAGGATATTATAAAATTGTATTGATCCCTCAGGTCCTGGAATACCCAGTCTCCTGAAACATAAAGCTTCACGTGTTGAATGTGGGATAGAATATGGTTAGTGCAGGAAATAAGCAGTAGTCCTGACCTAACCTGTTCCACCAAATCGGCTTTGCAAAAGGGCTCCACTGTGTGGGTGCATGACACTTCCATGAGTGTACAGATGCAAGGGTCTCAAAATGGGGGGGCATGGGACGAGAGAAGCAATAAGTTTTCTTCAGACTTTAAAACTCTGTGATTTGACAAAGCTGGTGCTATAACGTTTTTTGAGATACTGGATGGCTTTAATAGGAGAACAGCAAACACGTGACTACAGAGTCAACTGTATATGAGAAGCAAAACCCTCCTGGCGGGACAGTGCGGGAACGGAGAGCACAGGGCATGCCTGAAAGCGCAGTGCTTGGTGTTATCACCCAGCTACATCCCTTATCAACCATGTGACCCTGGACAGATTACTTAAATCCCTGGGCTTCTGATACTTCATGTGTAAAATGGGATTACAATAGTACATTCTTCGTAGGGTGCTCTAAGGATAAAATGAGTTACACATGCAAAGCCCTTAGAAGACTGCCTGGTATATAGTTAACAGCCCAATAATTGCTAGATAATTTTATCATTATTACCAACTGCATGGGAAGGTTCTATGAATTTAAAGCAAAACATGAATCAAATAATCAGAAATGTTCAATTTTATGCCTACTAATTAGAGAAGCTGGTTCACTAAAGATAAGTCTGTTTGCTTTAGTTCAGAATTTCAAGAAGCCTGGAAAAATTTATTCAGAAGAATATTTCAAAACTATATTTAGTTTATAAAACACATCAAAATGATTCTCTTTTTCTTTCTTTCTTTCTTTTTTCTTTTTACCGTGGTAGAATTTGCATCCTTGACATGCATGGATCTTAAGTGTGCCATTTAACAAATATTGATAACTGTATATAGCAAGTAATCATCACTGAAAACAAGCTGTGGAACACTTCTATTCCCTCATAAAGTTCCCTTGTCTGCACTCACAGTAGTCAATCCTAACACTCCCTCCGCCCACTGGCAACCGCTGTGCTGATTTCTATTGTTGTATATTAGTTTGGTTTTACTTGAATTTCATATAAGTTGAATCATACTACATGTACTCTGACACGTCTGGCTTCTTTTGGTTAACAGTGTTTTTAAGACTTATTTATGTTATTGCATGTATTAGTAGTTTATTGTTTTTCTGCTGAATAGCAGTCCGTTGTATGAATGTACTTAATTTGTTTACTCTTCCGTTGATGAACATTTAGACTATTTCCAGTTATTGACAGCTGTGAATACATTTGCTATAAATATTCTTGTACCGGCTTTTTTATGGACTTTTTTTTTTTTGATAAATACATAGAAGTGGAATTTTTAGCCCAAAAGGCCAGGACTTTATAAGAAACTACCAGAGAGTTTTCTGAATTGGTTGTACAATATTACGCTCTGATCAGCAATGTATAGGAGTTCCAGTGCACTACATCCTCATCCTTATTAGTATTGCACAGTGTTTAGCCATCTCCATGGGTATGAAATTGCGTCCTATTTAGGTTTTGATTATTTGTCTTTTATTATCAATTTTCAGGAATGCGTTATATTTTCTCAATGCAAGGTCTTTGTAATATATGCATATTGTAAATATTTTCTCCTGCCTTCTCATTTTCCTACCAGAGTTTTTGACGAACACAGGTTTTTAAGTTTGATCTCATCACTTTTTTAAATCAGTCTTCTTAGGGGATATTAAATTTATTAAAATTTTCAAAGAACAAACTTTTGACTGTGCTGATAATTCTCTATTTCTCTATTTTCTATTTCACTTTTTTCTACTCATCTTTATTTTCTCCTTTTTAAATTAATATTATTTTTAATTGATAAATCATAGTTGTATACATTTAATTACTTTTGGGCTTAATTTGCTCATTTCCTTAAACTTAAAATGGAGGCTTCGATCATAAATTTTAAATCTTTTTCCTTTCTAATATAAGCATTTAGAACTACAAATTTCCTTCCAAATACTTTTTTTTTTTTTTTTTTGAGACAGAGTCTCACTCTTTTTGCCTGGGCTAGAGTGCCGTGGCATCATCCTAGCTCACAGCAACCTCAAACTCCTGGGCTCAGGCGATCCTCCTGCCTCAGCCTCCCGAGTAGCTGGGGACTGCAGGCATGTGCCACCATGCCCGGCTAATTTTTTCTGTATATTTTTAGTTGTCCAATTGATTTCTTTCTAATTTTAGTAGAGATGGGGTCTCGCTCTTGCTCAGGCTGGTCTCGAACTCCTGAGTTCAAACAATCCGCCCATCTCGGCCTCCCAGAGAGCTAGGATTACAGGCATGAGCCACCGCACCCGGCCCTAAATACTTTTTTATGTTTTGGTATATTGTATCCGTTATCATTCCATTGAAATACTTTGTAATGTTCCTTATGATTTCTTCTTTGATTCATATATTAATTAAAAGTTTTGGTTACTTTTCACATATTTGGGAATTTTCTAGATACTATATGTTTCCTCCCAGCTTTATTACAGGTATAATTGACAAAAACTGTGTACATTTGCAGTGTACAACATAATTTTTGTTATATGTATGCATTGTGAAATGTTTAAATCAAGCTAATTAACAACCACCCACCTTACATACTTATCTTTTTTGTGATAAGAACATTTAAAATCTTTCTTCTGAATAGATACTGTATTGTTACTGCTCCTCATTTCATTCTTTTGTAGTGAGAGAATATATTCTATAAGTCCTCAATCTTTTGAAATTTAGGATGTTTTTATGGCTCCATGGGTGGTAACCATATCTTGGTAACCATTTCCTATGCACTTGAAAAAAATAATATTCTATAGTTATTGGGAACAGTGCCCATAAATATTAATCACACCGAGCATCGTTCAAATCTATATCCTTCTTAGTTTTTTTTTGGTCTAACTTTTAAAAACTGCAATCATTTTCTGATAAACTGCCCCCTTTTTCCTTTTTATATTTTCCTCTTTCCATATGTTGATACTCCTTCTCTTTAAGTCCTCTTAGCTTGATATTTATATAGCACTCCAGCTTTGCTATGGTTATGTTTGCAGTGTATCTATTTTTCTATAATTTTATCTTGAAGCAACTTGTATCTTTGTCTTATTTTTCATGTACATTTCTTAAACACAGCATATAGTTGGACTTTGCTTTCTTAAAAGTCTGTCTGGTAATCTATGCTTTTAATTAGAGTATTTTATTTATGTTTAATATACTTATTGGTATGGTTTGATTTGGTCTGCCATTTTGCTATTTGTTTTCTTTGTGTCCATCTGTTACGTGGTCTATCACTTCTTCTTTCCTGCTTTCTTTAGGTTACACAAGTATTTCTTAGAATTCCACCTAAATTCCTCCAGTGGAATTTTGGCTCTCCGTTTTTGTATTTTTTTCTTTAGCGGTTGCTGAGTATAATGTTAACATGTGTTAAAATCACTTATGGTTGAAACTTTATCCAGCAAGTTGTTAATTTATTACTGTAACTGCAATAATAACATTGGGTCACAGTAGCTTACAACACTCTTATGAATTAGTGTTAAATAATTAATTCCTGTCCTTACTACCCAAGACACATTTAAAATCTTGCACCATATTATTTGAGCACTGCAGAATAAAACTAAAGCAAAAAATTGGTCTTAATGGAACAGCAAGCCATTGAAAACCTAGATGCTGAAAAAGATTAAACTAAATTTACCATCTAATGGATTAAACTACTCTCTAAAAAGCATTATGCCATTTTTAAAATAGCATATCTTTTCTCTCCATCAACATTCAACATCATTTCCTTTTTTTATTTTTTTTTTGCTTAAAGTGGATCAGCATATTACATGAGTTTAACAAGCAGTGGTCATTCAAACACATCTGAACAGAATTTAGCGTTGAAGTCATACAACCTCAAGGAAGGTCACCAAGCTCAGCAGGCTACAAACACACCCTCGCAGGCCATCAGTAGGAAGCTCCCTTTACCAGTTCCCTTGAAAATGTTTTGTGGGTTCTCCCAACTCCTAGACACCATATTTTGATTTCTTTCCACTCTATTCTCACCATATTACTTTGCCTCCTATGGAACTGAGAAAATAGCAACCTCAGACGAAACCCTCACCCCTTTTCCCTCCTATCTTCCTCATCCATGCTAACTGACCCCACCCATGTTTGCAGATATATCATTTTACTCTGTCATCTTTTAACTCTTTTTCTTTTTTATGGGTTCTTTCTACTCAACACCTATAGCATGTAAATACACTCCTAAAATAAAGCACCATCAATAGCATAAAAAATCTACTTCCCTTTTCACCAAGCTTCTTGAAAAAGGAGTCTGTCCTGGTTGATTTCAATTTCCTTATTGCCCACAGACTTTTTGAATTCTGCCTGGGGATCGTACAACTGTGGATTGTAGAACTGTCCAGTCAAGGTCAATGGAAGTCTTTATATCACCTAATCTAATGGTTACTTTTCTGTGAGTGTTTTTTTTTTTAACTTGACTTATCTGCAGCATTGACACTGTTTGCTATTTCCTCCTTGAAATTTTCTTCTCCTTTGGTTTTTTTGATACCAAACTCTTGTGGTTTTCTTTTTCTTTTTTTTTTTATTTTTTATTATTCCAAGGTATTGTGAGGGTACAAACATTCTAGTTACACTTAATGTCTTTGCCTCACCCAAATACAGGTTAAAGGCGTGCCCTTCCCTCCCTTTAGTGCTCCCCGTGTCCTTCAGTTGTAGATTTGGGCTCCCC
>CAUYSK010029281.1:0-39934 GCA_963575035.1 Avahi laniger | reverse complement strand
AATTTCTTTCTATTTTTGGTAGAGATGGGGTCTCGCTCTTGCTCAGGCTGGTCTCGAACTCCTGAGCTCAGAACGATCCGCCCACCTCGGCCTCCCAGAGTGCTAGGATTACAGGCGTGAGCCACCGCGCCCGGCCTCTTGAATGCCTTCTTTAGGCCTGGCACTTACTGGGCCAATCCTCACAATAATCCTTCATAGAAGATACTATCTTTTACTCAGAGAGATTAATGCTCAGAGAGATTAATCCCAAACTCACTCAGCAATGAGTGGTAGAGCTAAAATTTTAATCTTGGTCCACCTGAGTTTCAATCCGATGCTCTATCTTCTCTCTCCTTATCTACTTCCTTTCTAGTCTCTATATATCACAACAGAACTGTGTTGTCATTTTCTGGGACTTTTACTTTCTTTGATAACTTCAGCACCTGATGCACATTTTCTCTTTCTCTTCCAGTTCTTCTGATCATCATTGTCATCATCATCATTAACATTCTGACAATCCATCAGGCTAACTCATTGCTTCCTGGTTACTTCATATCAGGTCACATGAAATCAGGTGAAAGTATCAGAAAACCCTGGCTTGAACTCTCTTTTGCAATGATGATACTGGTTATCCCACATCTGTTCTGTCCAGTAGAAAAGTGGTCTCCAGACACAATATATGAGGACCTCAGTCCAATTTCTTATGAAATGTCCAACTGTGCCCTTCTCCATGAGTACAGGCTGCAGCAGGTCCAGGAACGACATTCGGGTAGGATGGCATTCCAAGAATGTTGGATCCCTTCCTTGTGAATGCAGAAAACTTTTCAAGGAAGCTCTTCCGGCAAGTGTCCTTTCCTTCACATTTCGTTGCCAACAACGGAGTGACGTAACCTCCCTAAACTGTTCACTGACAAGAGGCATAGAATTGCCATGCATGATTTAGACCTGTGCTACTCCAAGAGTGGGCTGAAGTCTGGCTGTGGGTCCCTAACCATTGTCCACTACGAGATATGGAGCTAGCACCAGAAATGTCACTAAGCACACCATTTAGCTCAACTGACATTTTTTTTTTTTTTAACCTAGGTAGACTTTCTCAGTGAAGAAAGCAGTGAGTTGAGTCATATTCTGATGCAAGCCCCTGATCTTACTATTTAGCACTTTGAGTAGCTCTGACTGACGCTAATCAGGCCATACCTTCCCATCTGAGGAAAGATTCATCTTGTCTCGATCACACAGGGGATAGAGTGGACACCTGAAGAAAACTGGGCTTCTCTTAGGCAGGAAGGAAACTGGGGTACGCTACTCACATTCAGCCTCTCTCACACCTCCACACTCAGGCAAAATGTTCCATGCCCTCACCAGAACCTCCAATTGCTTCTAATTCATTTGGACCATCAGCTCCTTTTTGGAAATACTTAACCCATGCCCTAAAATGATCCACTACTCACACCCCCTAAGTTTTCCCGTGCCTGCTGACTCAATCCTCAGCTCCAGGTGATTTTTCTCTCTTTCTTTTCTTTTGTCTCAGATGTTGAGGTACTTTCTCCTTCTTTCCAATGCTAATTCTATTATTCAAGCTTCCTCTACTGACTCTTCCCCTGCCTTCAAATGGGCATGATTTTCTCTATCTAAAAACTGAATGCAGAAAACTTCTCACGATCATATTGCCTCATCTCCTACTCACATTCTTGCCCTTTCTTTCACTGTCAAATTTCTAATCCCAGCAGTCTAGTATTACTATCTTCATCCTTTTCTTCACCATCTTTTCACTTCTCACCTCCTTGGAATCTGGTTTCCTCCCCCACCGCCCTGCTAAAAATGAACTTACAAATGCCATGCAACTCCTAATTGTAAAATTCAAGTAATTTTCTTCCTTTTGAGATACTGTTTGCTGCTTTTCCCTTCCTCTCACACTTCTTAAAATTATCTACACTTCCTCAGATTCTGAGATGTTTGTTCCTGCGAAGCAATATATGTGGTTGATGGAAATTTGCCCACAGAAAATTTAAGAAAAAGAAAAATGGACCATCTTTTGACATTGCATTTACAAAGTTGGTGCGCACAGAATTTGAATGGGTGTAAGCAGTGGCCCAATGCCTGGCCACTCTCTCAGACCCTGGAAGTTTGTCTGGTTTTCTGTGCTGGTCACTGTCCATTCGTCCCACCTTCCCAGGCTTGTTCTATGTTTTTGTCTGTGCCACAGGAGGCTGTCATCTACCGATGGCTTCACCCAGGTTCCTCGGTCCTCTGGCTTGTGGTTGGCAGGCACCATCAGGAGATTCAAGGGTGGAAGGAGTGAGATCAAGGTGTTTATCCTCCTACTCTGTAGCCAATGAAAGATTCCCAGCCCTACCCAGACATCAAGAATCCCTCTAGCACAGGCAGAGTAAAATAAGAAGTCAGGAAGGATAAATCTATAATTTTAATTTCTTCAAATGTTTAAATTGTGCAGACCAGAGAATGTGGCTTGAGTTTTTATTTGAGATTTTGATAGCTTTGGACTAGGAGAACTGATACACAGAATTTACTTTTTCTTTGAGGAATTTATGATTAAGAAGTTATTTTATAATCAAATTCAGAATTTCTATTTATATGCTATGATTGGGGAGTCTTTATGCACTTTATTATTATGCTAGCTTGATGTCTTTTGATGTTAGTTTTGATGATCTGTATCTCAATGTGATTGGGCCTTATATGGTACAGGAAAAAGATTAGGGAATGCATTTTCAGACGTTGCTTCAGAGTGGCCTCAGAGTATGTTTAGTAAGTTCATTATCCTCACCCATCTCAGAATATTTTGGGGACCAAAACCTACACTGCCTTAAGTCCTGGGATTGGTACTAAGACACCTGGCCTGATGAATTTGGGAACTGTCCTTATCAACTGTGATCTCCCCCACCTCAGGGGATAGGCCCACCAGTGAGTGACTCTAAGCCAAATGATTTTAAGGACAAATAGCTGAGCACCTTGCTGGTGAGGAAAGAAGCCCCCTCCTCACTTCCGTAGTTTCCTCTCACGTATAGTGAACCCACGGAAGGACTTACACATTTGGTGGATTTGGAAGGTGAACCTGAAACCCAGCCCCCTTCACTTTCTGATTGCTTTGTACTGAATGTCTGCAAGGAGCTCTTATTCTTCTTGGCTCCCGCACACCATAAGTCTTCCACAAGACGTACCCGCCCCCAGTATGCAGCCCACCAGTATCTGCCACCAGAATAAAGAAGGCTGCTACCTCTGGAGGTTTGCTATTAAGGATTACATTTGGCTCTCATTCTTAAGCCATATTTCATTCTAATCACTCTGGCCATTAATAAAGGTAATACAGCAGTTCCCTCCCCCATCCACGGGGGGTATGATCCAAGACACCCCAGTGGGTGCCTGAAACCACACATAGCATCATACTATGTTTTTTCCTATACATACATACTTATGAAAAAGCTTAATTTATAAATTAGGCACAGTAAGAAATTAACAACAAAAACTAATGATAAACTAGAACAATTATAACAATATACTGTAATAAAAGTTATATGAATGTTTTCTCCCTCTCTCCCTCTCTCTTCTCCCCTCTCTCAAGATAGCTGAATATTTTCAGACTGCAGTTTACTGCTAGTAGTTGAAACCATAGAAGGCAAACCCACAGGGGACTACTGTATGTTGTTTTCCATCTACCTCATTCCTTTACTTTATTTCTACGTTGGTTCAAAATCCAGGTGGGGAAGAGGGCTGTTACATACTGTGCACACTCTGTAACTTGATATCACTGCTTTAGAATATGTGCTCCTTGGCCTGGGTGGAGTTTACCTCTGTCTATTGAGAAAAAAACGCAAATACAGTAGTTGTTTAACTACACACACACAAACACACACACACAGAAATTAGATTAGAACATATGTGTTATTTTGCCCCTAAGGAACAATTTTAATCACAAATGAAACTTTTTTATTCATTAGGTAAACCCAGTAAGAGTTCTCTTTGGCAATACCTACTTTTTTTTTTATTTCTGCATATCATGGGGGTACAAATGTTTAGGTTACATTGCCCTTGCTCACCCCCAAGTCAGAGCTTCAAGCGTGTCCATCCCCCAGATGGTGTGCATCGCACCATACCTACTTTTTTATTCTTAGTAGTTGATTAGAAATGTTTTTTGTAATTGAAAACAGTAAAACTATTTTCATTAAAAAGGGAGGAGGGGAAGGAATTCTATAAATCAGATTGCTATTCTCCCTCATAACAATGAATCATTAAGGTTTTTATTTAGGCTTTTCTAAGTTCTTCCTCTGCTTTATTAATATTTAGACCCCACCTCAACTTGCAGGTGGAAAGCGACACAGCTTGCTGCACTACCCAGACCAAGACACCTCACTATACAATATAGCTCATGGAACACAAAGCCAAACAAAGCCCGCTTGCCTCCCTCCTGTGTTCCCATGAATGCAAGTCCCTGGCCGAGAACCAACATATTTCTTAGCAAGAGGAAAAAATACTTCACAATATGTTCAATTAGTTGCTGTTTCTTAGCTCTTAAATAATAAAAGTCAATAATCAGTGAAGTCAAAATCATGGCTTTAAACTCACATGGGGGCAACCAGGTTAAGAGTCTGGTTGGGCCAAGTTACCAATTAATGCAAAAAACAGAGCAGGTTTATGATCAGATGGTCCCTAGCATTAATTATCAGCTGAAAATGCAATAATCAGGGATTCGTTTCAATGCTTTATGACTCAGATTTAGGTGTTAATGGTCACACAGAGAATCAGAGTAATTGTTGGGAACAGGGACACTGCACTCCAGAAGAAATAAGGAATCACCTGACTTCTGGAGTTTCACAGACAGCAAATGGGTCAACAGGGGCCCATTACTGCACAATTCACAGTTCATTTCCAAGTGCGTCCTATGTGTCATGGACCCAAACACAAATACCTATGCGGTCAAGTGTGTAACAAAAGTAAGTGACACCAGCCTCAGGTAACTAACGCACACACACTCATCTTCTAAATTCTCAGCAGAACTGGCCACATAATTTGTGGAGTCCCGTGTAAAATGAAAATGCAAGGTCCCTTGTTCATAAAGCAGGGGAAAAGTGACATTAAATGCACTAAAATGTAAAGCTTTTCCTTTCTCCCCACTCTCTCTCTGTCCTGTGCCCCACACATCTGTCAAGGTGTTTTTTATTTGTTATTTAATATTGTGCATTCTCAGGCACAGGGTCACACATGAGGTGAGTACAGACTCTAAAATTAAGAATCTATGTTCTTCCTCAACATCTGAAGTTGGAGGGTCTCAAACAGCCTAACCACAATTTCCCTTCCCCTCTCTGCTCCTAAAGATAAGGTTCCCCAGCCAAGCAAACATCTTCATCAGGGGACCAGGCACAGTGCTTGCTTATCCTTGAGTAGCAGGTTCCAGTTCTCTGACATCTCACAGAATTATTTAAACAAGCCAATTACATCCTCCCATGGGAACCAGCCATCACCTCATCCTCTTGTCACTACAAAGCCAGCCTCCCATAGCCCCTGCTTCTTCACCCTGCTCCCAAGTGCCACCCTTGTGCAGCCCTGCATGGCATGCAATTTCCTCCTCCCTGGAGTCATGAGTAACTAACAAACCACTGTCGGCCTCACATGTCTAGTGTCATGTGTTCAGCCATCCCTAATAACCCTAGGGTGGGAACCCCTCTCTTATCAATAAGGTGAAGAGGAAGTGATCAGAACAGACTCTCACAGCCCCTCCCTGTGACTCTGTGTGCATGCATGTGCACATGCTGACACATGGTCCATCAACGTTCAGAATTTCCCCCCTTCAGGCAGCCAGACCACCACACCATGCCCCAGCTAAGGGTGAGGAAGTTGAGCCAGGCATCTTCTCTTACCATGAACCTACTACCTCAATTCATGGCAGACAGGCAATCCTCAATTGCCTATGTTGCAATGTCTAGGCCAGGACATGGTAGGTACCCAGATTGGGGGTAGTAACAGTCTCATTCCTGCCAAGTTACCCATCAAAAGCACATGGCACTGCCAGCCTAGGGTGGAGACAGCTGCCATGATATTCTGAAATGCCACAGGACTTGTATGTTAGACGCTGACCCACCCCACATCCACACCTAGCCCCCCACTAGGGGCAGAGGATGGCAGCAAGCAAAGGGTGGGAAAGCAGAGGGAGAGCTCAAAAAGACCTGGGCTGCCAGGAGGTGGGGGAGCAGGTCAATGAGAATCCTTCCCAGGGATAGAGGAAGGCAGGGGCCAGAGATGGGACCACTCATGAGTTGAGGCTCTAAACCTGGTGTATCCACCATTATCCTACCAGACTTAATTTTCAGTTACCTTACAGGGCCCCTGACCTTGAGGGTCTCCTTATGGATCTCATATATCTCACACACAGGCCATGGGGAACAGGAGGCCTAGCACAGTGTCTCCCTGCCTAACCTGCACAAACCCGTTTTATTCAACCACAGCACATCAGCATGTTGCTTTGGGGCACTCTGCTAGATGGTCTCCCCAGAATTCAAACAGGAGGAAGGGCACAGGTGCCCTCTTTTCCCCTAGCCCTTCCTCAATCTATCTGTCCCCTTCCCTTGCTGTAGGTGGTAGAATCCCTGGGTCCCTCTGAGCAACCCCAAAAGCATTTTCACCCAAGCATTCAACCTCTGATTCTTGCATCCACTGCCTGGGCGCCTCCTTTCCACAGTGGAAGAGCTTCCTACCACTTTCTACCTAAGAGGATATTCCCTTGAACCCTGTATTTTCTCCTCTCTATACTGTGTCTTGGCTCTAGGTTATGTTAAGGAATATGAGTGGAATTAAGATGAACATTTTCCCTTTCAACAAACTCCTCGTTTCAATGTAGACTCAAAACCTGTCAGAAACTCAAAAGTGAGCACCGGTCTCCTTGACTTAAGTGTCCCCTGGTGAAATTAATATATTGGGTAAATGAGTTGCCCTTTGCAAAACATAATTTACAGAGAATAAAAATATATCAGTATACTATATTTTTAAAATATTATCCCTGGGTCACTGACACTTACAGTAGAAAGAGGGTGAAGCTACATTCATTCTTTTTGCATCAAAAAAAAATCAAAAGGAAATAATCTTCAGACTGAATAAAATCCAATTTATCACCTTCCATCTGCATCTGCCTTTGCATATGCCAGAGGGAAGGTACAGGAGGTTGGTATGGATCGTCTACTCTGGCTTCCTTTCTACTCCCATCCCTGCTTCACTCCTTGCTCCAGGTTATGCTTTTATCATTTTGCCTGAACACCATTATTCTCACATCAGGCCGAGAGACAATATTTTTAAGTTGAGAATGACTGACAGAGCCTTTTATTATTTGTTACTTATATCATGCTTGTTAAGCAGTATTTAATCATTTCTAGGCAGTGTTGATGAATCAAACTCTTAGATAATCGGTGCTTTAAATGTATCTATAATTCTAGCATTAATTGTGTTAAAAATAACCATTTTTAGTGTTTTCACCCTAAAGTATTTTTTATGAAACTTTACATTAAAGTATAACATGGAGAACCTCTCTATCTTCCAGATGATGAAATTAGATATCTTGCCCAAGGTGAGTTAACTGATGAGTGGCACAGCCACGATTTAACCTGTCTTACTTACCCTACTTATAATCTGAATTCCTAAACAGCAGGATAGACTACCTCCCTATAAATAGGACCCTGGTTGATGCCTACAGTGCTATATTTTGGAACAGCAGGACAGCTTGCTTTGTACCCAGAGTCCTGATACAACAATACAACCAATGACTGTCCACAGAACACCACCTGCCTTTCTGTCAACACGCTCTCCACCATAAAGCCAACTGGAAATAATGACCGGGCAGAATTCTGTGAATCCCAACCTCCAAACCATGTATCGGCAGACAAAGAATGACCGATTCCAAGGATGTCCTAAGCAAGTAAAGAATCTCCAGGATACAGTCTCATCTAGTACCACCATCAGCCCAAAAATCTCAGCACCAAGTCCCTGGGACCTGTCTACAAGGACATTCATGGTCATGGTATTCAATGGTGAGTCATTGAGATTTGCATTTGGTTTGTCAACTCATTTTATTTTCCCATTATGTCCATTTCACCTGCTATTATTGCTATTATTTTATTCCAAAAACTGCCTAAATCCTTTCTTGGAATGAGACGGTAGATAAACATTAACCAGATCAGCCCAAACTGCCCATAACAAACTCTAGTAACTGCAAGCTAAATGTTAGAGTTAGGAACCAGCGACCCAGTTGTATCATATCCCTTCCTTGATAGTTGAGTGTCTTTGATCACCTCATAAAGCCCAAATCCTTCCTCAGCTGGGATCAGGGCAGGCAGGGCCCATGGGAACAATCGTGCCTCAGGCTGGGAAGGATTCCTAGGGATGGCAGGAAGAGACCAGCAAACTAGACTGACCACCCCATGGCTGAATCTGTCCTGTCTGTTGACATATCAATGCAGATAACTTCCTTCAGGGAGGAACGCTACCAAAACTCCTACGTGCTTCTCCGTGTCTATAAATGGACTCATTTCCAGTCCCTAGGAAGCAGCATGGAGCCCTGAAAAGATAAGAAATATGAACCTAAACCACCGTATCAAATCCTTACTGGTCATGTAAGATTGATCTTGAAAAGTTACTTAACTTCTCAGACCCTGTCATCTACAAATTGAGTTAATACTACCTCCTCGCAGGGAGGTCATAAAGAGCAAAAGTAAAAAAATACGGTCCTGTGTAGAGATTGGCTAATAGTAGATAGAGTGTGTCCCTCCACTCTTCCAAGAACTTTCCTCACAACCTGGCCCAGCTCTGCCTTGCAGGTGAGGGACTGAACAACTGATTACTAATCCTGATCCTTCACACTGCTTAGATTCCATGTCTATCCAATTTCCATTTATAAAATGACTAAAATTGGAATATATATTAATATCTATATATAATCTTTATGACCACATTGTGCCAGATTGACTGACTAGGTTAAATTCTTTATGCATTAACAGAGGATGAGGGCAATTACGTGGTTTGGTGTTAACTGAACATGAGCCAGACCTTGAGCCAGAACCTCTAACTTCTGTTGAAGGACTCACGACATGCTGGTACTTTTAATACATACCCTCATCTTAAATACTCACCACAACCCTGGGTAGCTGATTGTAAAGACTGAGGCGTAGAGAAGTGAAGTATCTTGTATCAAGAAAATAGCAGACTGGGAGGACAAACCTGATCTCATTGGCCTATGCGCTTTCCCAGACAATGTCCTTCATTTAAAAATACCATATGCTGCAGGAAGCTTCCTAATTTTAAACAGTACAACTAGCCTCAATTACATTCTGTTATTCTAATCCATACCTAAGGAGGAGCTATTAGGCAAATAAAATCAGAATCATCCTGCATTTAAGGAATTCACTAAGTACATTCCTTTTGGAATAAATGTTGAGAAAATATATTGGCATCATGAAACGTAAAAATATGAAGACAGAAAGAACTGCTGCCATGCACTATTTCTTCAAAGATGGAGAAATGTAAACCTCACAGCAAATTTGGTCTTTGTAGAATTCATTGTTTGGTTGTCTTTTTGCTATGCATGCTAAAGTTCATTTCATATCCCCAAAATGTCCTCGATCAGTATATAACAATACTTCTCCAAACTTAATTTGGTAGAAATATATACATTAATAAATTTATGTAAGTCCTGTTGAGGAGGGCATTAGGGCAATTGTGTTAAAATACACTTTCCTCTGGCAGTTGGAATGTAAAAGATATGCCAATGTGAGCATCAGATGATGAAAGATTCACTCTCTGCCTTGTGGGTGTGGTGTGCACCAGCAATAAGTTTGGTGAGGGCCTGAAGGCCAAGTATGTAGGTTGTCATCAGAACCTAGAAATCAGGCAACTGGCAGTCTGTGATTAAAGTTCGGAGTGGCGGGCCAGAAAGGCAAAGAGACTAGATGAGGCCAAGATCCAAACCTGGAGGTCACAAGAGATGCCAGAGGCACACAAGGTGGGTCAGAAGCTAGCCACCAAAGTCCCTGGAGACAAAGCGCAGGATAAAATCACTACCCACGGCATTGTTCTGGCATACTCTGCACACACTGTGAATGACTCTAAAGTGTCACGCTCTGGTCCACACACTGTCCAAGATAACGGCACCTCCAACTACCCTTTACATCAATAAAGGGTAGTTTCAATTTGTTTTGTTTACCAACTCCTATTAGAGTTACCTACTATTTTCAGGATCCCCCCCTCTTCCCTTCTTTCTTTCTGCTGTGGTCCTTATCATATCTTGCCCAGATTATGGTTTCCTTATAACTAGACTCCCATCCTCTGCTCTGATCGGCACTCCCCAAGTCCTCCCCAGTTCTAATCCTATTACTTCTCTACTTAGAGACTCAGCGTACACACTCTACAGTCCTTGCTGGTGCTGAGGTTCATGCCGAGGCTGATACTGATGAGATGCTCTGTGTCTGGCAGTGCTGCAGGAACTGGGGATACAAAGCACAGGACAGAACTTCTTCCCCCAAAGAGCTCAGCATGTTTTGGAGGATGAAATCCAGCTTCATCTCCTGTCGTCCATCCCCATTCACATTATATTCCTGCCACAGTGTATCAGTCCACGCTCTTCAGCTGCTTGCCTCTCTCATTCCTCTGCCTGTCAAACTCCTACTCATCCTTCAAAACCCAACTCATTTACTACCTCGTGGAGTAAAATTTTTCTCAGCTCCCTGAAGAGAATTTGTTCTCTGTGTTTCCAGAGCACTTTGCAATTCTCTCTATACAGCATTAATTGTAAATCCCATTCATTGTAAATATTTGCTTAAAATGTTTCTCTTCCACTAGACTTCATCCGTTTCTTAAGTGCAAGAACTGTATTCTGTCCACATTTGCATTGCTCAAAAAACTAGCAGAGTGCTAAAACATATTTGGCACATAAAACACAGTTTTGAAAATTAATTTGCTAATTAATGCAAGAATGAAGTCAAGGTTTGGAACATCAGATTGAAATTTGACACAAAATAACTACACAAACATCTGTATTTCACTTAGTGTACTAAATGTTGGAATGCTAGGGGAAACGCCCAGAATGTCTGGGGCTGGGGGGAAGTGGGGATTCTTAGGAATGTAAAGATCATAGTTCTAAATGACTTGAGAGGAATCTATCCACTACATAAATTATTCCCTCAAAAAAATTCAAATCATATTTCTAATTCTTATCAGCAAGATCATCTATTCCTGTCTCCTTAATCTCTTCATTGGCCTGGTGTTAAATTTATGAGATAATTTTTCCTTATCTAATTAAAACCATATTTCAGATGGGAGATGGTTCGAGCTCTCCTTCATGTCCCACACCATCCTGTGAGCGTCCCTCGGCACCAAGAGCTTGGATACCGGAATCTGAGAGAAAGTCAATAATTGACAGCAAGGAAAGAATTCAAGGCATTGATCATCTCATCAGATTTAAGAGTTGAGACAAAGCCACAGAATTGAACATCACATTAACTCTGCTTATGCGGGAAGGGAGAAATATTTTAAAATAGGTTCAGGTTAGAAATGCAGAAGAGATTTAAAGGCAATTTATTCTAACCCAGAGTTTCTCAACTTTAGCACTCTTGACATGTTGGATCAGATAATTCTCTGTCCTGTGCATTGTAGGACATTTAGCAGCATCTGTGGCCTCCACTCACTAGATGCCAGTAGCACCCCGCTCCCCTAAATGTGACAATCAGAAATGTCTCCAGACATGCCAATGTCCTGGGAGGACGTGGAATTCACCCCTGGTTGAGAACCACTGATCTAACCCATCACAAACAAAAATGCATCTAGCCCCATTAAAGAAAGCTGTCTTTTCAAATGCTTCAATAATAACAAAATGCAGAATAGTGTCAAATTCATATTTAGACAAAAGATGTTGTTCGTATTATCCTAGAAGTAATACCTAAACCCCACTGAAGGAACACGGAGCCAACTTTGACATAATCTCAATCAGTCGAGGTCTATTTTGGGTGGGAAGTCGAGGCAATTTGCCATGTCAGTAGGCTTTTCCTTCCTTGATATTTCTGGAGGGCATGCTGCTGCTTGCTCTGCAGCCAAATCAGAAGCTAATAACGTGATGATTTTTGTTTCAAACAAAGTAAAATGCAAAGGAATGTTCTGCTTGAAAAAGCAGGCGGCTTCAAGAATCCTTGATGTACAAATGGTGCGCTCCCATACCATGCCACTGACTCAGCCCTCCCTCAACCCACTGCACCTGACATCAGTGAAAACCAAAGGCCAAGTTAATATTAATTCAATAGAGGGAAATACCTTTTAAAAACAATCTTTTTATAACGTCTTCAGGCCTTAATTTCCTCATCTCTAAAATCATGTTGTAAGACCTGTTTCACACATTTGTGAAAACTAAATGAGACTGTGTAAGAAGGCATTAGTTGGCACTTGGTATACATTTCCATAACTATTTAAATAATCAATTTGAATATATTTCTTCAGTCACTTTCTCAGTATCATATGAGAACTAAGATTAGAGTTTGTCTTCAACCTTCTGTTGAAAAGGGTAAAGAGAAGAAAAATTGGAAGAATTGGGACACTATTCACTTACTAATGTATGTAGGTCCTTTTGTGCCTCAAGAAAATACAAAACATGTGGAACAAATATTTCATATAAAATAAGCCTCTAACCCTGCCTTCTTAAAATGTAATAAGAATTGTATTGGCCTCCTGCTATTTCATCCCCTAAAATCATTTAGCTTATAGGATATGTTACTTTAAAGAATGACAATTTTATACTTTATGTGTTTATTAATATATTGCTATCAAACCAATAGCAAAGGGTACATATGTTAAAGGTTTATGAAATAGAAAATCAGAACCAAGAAAATGAAGACAAATCAGAGACAGGAATCAAAAGGACAAATTCTTTTCTTTCTCATTATAGAACAATGACAAAGTACCTAATTTTCTATTACAAAGCACTGTATGCTTACTTAGAACATTTGTAAAATATAGGAAGCATTGATAAAAAATTGAAAATAATCTGTAGACCTAGATCTATTTTTATTTTAGACTATATAATTCAAAGAATGTCAATTTTAAACATTCAGAATCACAGCATGCCCTTCCAAGAAATATTGACATTCATAAAATGTATGAAAAATAAATCAAAACTAGATCTAGGAGAGCCAACTTTTAATGCAGAGAACATCAAATAAAAATAATCATGCCAAATAGCTGGGGGGTTTTGAGGCTGCAACGGGCACTAAGCCAAGTCTGCACACAGCTACTTTGATGTTTTATGGTGTTTCATATTGTGATCTTATCTCCCCTGGCAATTTTTATTATTCCCATGGTCCAGGTGGGGAAACTGGAGCTGAAAGATGGTATATAACTCGTACAAGCTCACACCTCTTAGTGGAGCCAGGATTGGAACCCAGGTGCCCTGGCTCTAGAAGAGTTGTGCCTCAGTAGATGAAGGGTAATGGCTATAGGGAGACCAGGAGCTTTTCCTGCCACCAAGACAGCACCGCGGCTATGCCTCAGACCAGTGCTGTGCACACTTAGGACCACCTAATGATCCTGCTGATTTCAGTGCCTGGCAAATTACTCTCAAGCTGGTCCCAGGTGATGACAATACTAATCATGAAACCCGAATTCCCCTCAGATAAGCACCTTCCTCGTAGATGAGTCGCCAAGAGGAAAAATCAAGACGGACTCCTCTTTCTGAAAGATTCTTTTCCATTAGAGATTTCTAAGTAGGTCCTTCTTACATATACTTAAGGAAGTGCCCGGACCCTTTATGATTTAGTCAGCAGGTGGTGAATCCTTCCAGAACCGGGTGCTTCCCTTCAGGGTAGCACGTTTCCTCAGGGTGGGTCCAGAAACGCTGCGTAGGAACCGGGACCCGGACTCGGGCTTCAGGAGTCTGCTTGGTATTTTATTTTACTGTGTCTGAGCGGGTACCCAAGTTACAAAACAAAGTCCTCTGAGAAATTCCCTTTCCTTCCCCCAAGTGGAAAAAGATTCTTCCTGGGCTGCACTGGCTAAAGTGTGTGCGTGGGGAGGGCGGGGGTGACACAGACATTGTCTTGGCCACCCCTGCTGGCGTCTCAGTGGGTCACGCGCACCCGAAGTCACCAGCTCTGGGCCTGCACAGCCACAGCAATTGCCCAGGGGCTGCAGCCCTTGTGACATGAGTGTCTCAGAAATTTAGTCCGGGCCGCGGGCTGCTCTTTTTCTTCCGGGTGGTGAGGTAGCCGGGACTCGGGCTTCAGGGTGGAGGATTTCCCTCTGGCCGGGCTGGTCCAGATGCTCCCTCCGCCCTGTGCTGTGTTCCCCTGTGCCAGGGCGGCACTGAGTTTTAATACAAAGCTCCTCAGTCACTTCACTCTCCCTCCCCGGGCCACACAGACTCTCTCTCCATTGGCGGCCACCTCACTGGGCCGGCACAGCGCGGGTACGCAAGGCAAGACTGTATTTTCTGCCCTCTTCAGTGCCTCTGTCCTTGATATGATGTTAAAACCAGACAGTATGATCGCTTACCTGATTTTTGGCTCTTCTGAAGGTGCTTGCTTGTGTGGACAGTTGTCGAATTAGGTGTTTGTGAGGAGGGACGAGCGCTCGAGGTTTACGTTCCGCCATCTTGCTCCGCCCCAAACGCCCCCATTAGTATCACGTGCGGAACGCTGCACACAGCAGTGCTCAGTTTTGGGCAACAAGATATTTAAGAAGCGCTGTTCTAAACCAAAAGAAGTGTGTGAGTTTCAAGCCTGTTAAGAATCTTTTAATGCCAGGGTCTAATGGAATATAACTTTAGTGGATAGTGTAATTTCCATGGCTAATTCCAAAGCAGTGGTAATAACCAGTGAATACCAATTTACCAGTATGCTATCTGTATGGATGGTCAACCCAAGACCCACACGTGTCTCAAATTTGAAGTTTCAATTCAGACTTTTATCAAAGCACCTATTAGACAACCAGCAGATGCCATGATGGACAGCAGAAATTCAAACATAAATCAAGGTAGAGTTCCTGCCTTCACAGCTTACTGTGGAAGATTTTATGAAAATAAATATCCATAGTATAAGAACCAAGAATGATAAACATTATGGTAAAAGTACGTGCAGCATCACAAGGGATCAGAGAGGGGTAGAATGATTAATTATTCATGTCAGGGAAGCATGAAGAGTTACAGAAATGAAATGGAATTTGAGCAGAGTCTTGACAGGTGGGAGCTTGCATGCAAGTGAGTCACAGTATAGCAATGTCTGATTTGGGGCAAATGGTCCTAACTTCCTAGAGCAGGAATATATGGAAAGGTGAGTCAAGATACAGAGCTTGGCACATGGGCTGAGGCAAAGAGGCAATGACCCAATTCAAACATATTTGCAAATACCCTGTAGATAATAATGAGAAGTATCGGAGAGTATAATACCGAGAATGAGGATAGACTATGTGAATTAGAATGAGACGATGAAAGCAGAGGACTCAGTTGCAGACAAAAGAATATGAGGACTGAAAGACCTATGAGGATACCCTGTTTCCATAAATCAGGAGAGAGATGAGTCTCGCGGCACAACAGATAAATAAGTGCGGGGTGCATGCTGGTAGTTGCTAGAAGAAAGAAATTGAGGAGAAACAGGGAACTCCACAAAGGGAAACGGATACTCATTGGCCCAATAAGAAGTGCCAAAAATAGCTCAATACCTCACAAGTATACATGGACCTTGTATATGTCTTACTTAAAATGGGGATACATCTACATTAATGGCAATAAAAGACTTAGATGTCACATTAGAGAAGGTTGCTACTACTGAGGAGCATCAGTGCTCTGCCAGGCACCACACTAGATATTTTTGCACATTTTGCACAAGGAATATATCCTGGGAGGTCATTGGTATTCTTGCCCATGGGCAAGGTCAGCCACCCAACTCCTGCATGAATTGGCCCTAGGAATCCATCAAGAACAGCCTCATCATTTTGCTCTGTTTCTCTTTCTCAGCAGCAAAATGAATCATTCTTTTTGTGACATCAGCCCTACAAATCAATTCACTGAATTAAAACAGGCCCTGCTAGAACAAAAGACAAGCCAAAGGTTTCAGGTCTCTTTTCCTCCCACTGGTTTGCACAGATCAAAAACTGCTCCAGGATTTCTAAAGAGAGCAGCTCAGGCTCCCCCTGCCCAACACCACCCTGGGCTTCAATGAGGCCAGATCGCCCTTGGGGACAACTGCGATACTCTTGAAATGTCAGAGGCAGCACTATAAGCCTCCAATCCTCCATCACGTTCTGTGCTATGGGTATTGATTTCAGACAGTGTTACAGAGCAAAACTGAAAAGCTGTTCCTTTGCAGCTCGTGGGCACTTGGGCTGGCTTTTCACAAGGGGCTTTGCACCAGCAGCCTCGTGTTTGGTGCCTTTGAAAGCAGATCCAGGCCTTCCGAGGCTGGTTCCTTCACTCCCTGAGATTGGATCGATGTGGCAGCCAGACAACACTTTCATTATTTTGACAAGCGTACGTAGAGTGCTCAGACTCAGAGACAATAGAAGGCCTCCAGTCACTGGTGTGTACAAGATTTAAGCAGAATAAAAATTTCAGGGTGCCCTGATGGCTCCATCTTGATATTTTTGGGGGGAGCTGTTATCCCTTGGAGGAAGTCTGTGTTTGCTGAACGGACATAGATTGCACGTCATCATATACTTTGGGGTGGGGAAGAGAAGAAGATGAACAAGAAAAGTCCCTGCCTCAAAGAAATTTGCAGTCTAGAAAAGAAAACAGACATGGATACAAACGCTGTCAGGAAGCAAATCAACATGGGTGAGGAAATAAGGAGTGGGGAATGTGGCCTGGGCTGTCCTGGGGCTGGGGTGAATGCGATTTGCAGTCCAGTCCCAGATACATGATTAGAGGGAGACAATACTAGGATCAGAGAGTGGCTACTGTTCTGCTGCCCTGTGATGGTGAGAAACGAATATCAGAAAAAAGTCTGGAATCTTGAACTCATTATCAGCTAGATCACCTCTCTGAATATCCTCCCCATACTTTAAATCCAGACAACATTTGAGGAGTTATATTGGCCCCAGTGTCTCGAGTTTTGGATCCCTGTGTTGTGAGTAGCAGATATGGTTTTTTGCAAACCATCTTTTCTTACGAAAAAGGGCAGAATGTGACAATCAAGAAACCTACAAATAAGAAGGTGGGCCCTGAGCAGTGAGACTGTCTGATACTGAAAGTGACCTTGAGGTTTCTCTCTTCCACCTTGGAGAACCGCAGGAAGAAAAAGCAAAGCTAATGGTGGAAATAAAGTAAGATAGGTGTTTAAAATGTCTAAAATCCTATCTATTTTTAATGATCTCGGATGCTAGAAACCCAAGGAAGGAAAGTCAGATTTAAAAATAACCATTCAGCTTTCATGCGGTACCATACTTCACAAAGTTTCCAAACTTTCCTGTATCAACTTCCATAATGTTGTAAGGATATTGGTAGTCCCAGGGCTGGAGATTAGACAGGGACAAGGAGAAGGAATGCATAGGGAAATGTGTATAATCAAAGATCACTAAATGCAAGCTAAATGCGTAAATAAACAGAGCCAAAAGTCAACTTACATTTTTGCAGAAGAATCTCAGCTTATTTGTTCATACATTTATTTCATTCAGTCAACAAAACTTTACCAAACCCTAATATTTTCCAGGTGATGAGCTGGATGGTTGGGATTCCAGGAGCTTGTCACCTGGTAGATCACGCTGGGAATCTCTGTTGATCTAAAATTGTGGATAAACCATCTCACCTTTTCTCAGAGATTAAAAATATGTGATAGTCATCCTACTTCTGTTTCTCTCTCATTCATTCATTCAATTACTTATCAACAAAGATTTAATCTACACCAGGCATTTTCTTAGGTTTGGAAGATACCAAAGTGAATGGAATACAGCCCCTACCCTTAAAAATAGCCAGTCAAGTATTTTCAGTAATTCCAGTGTAAGGAGATCAATACAATAATTATCACATAAACAAAATGCTATAACAGGTACCAATGATGGGGGGAAGGGATTTTTGAGGGAAGAAAAGAAGAGTAGCATTGGATCTGGGTTGCCAAATACGTGTAGGAGCTTCCCAGGCAAAGAAAGTAAAGTAGAACATTCCCTGCTGACAACAAGCAAGACATGCCCAGCAGAGGAAAGGGAGTGCATGGGGTGTCCAGCCAGGAGTAAGGGGTAGGTTCTGTGCCACTGGGAGCAATGTGCTTTGGGCAGATGACCTGATTCTACACAAACGTAGGCACCAAGAGGAAGATCTTGGCGACTCTGTTAAGGTGTTTAGACTTAATTCGGTCAACAATGGGGCTGCTTCTAGACACTTCCACCCTCACTTTATCAAGTGAAGCCCAGGAAATGTAAGCAACTTGCTCAAGAACAAGTCTATCAACCAGAAAATGGCTATCTCATTTTGCTTAGAGAATGAGATATTGCACTCTCAAAGTGTGGCTGAATTTTGAGCAGACATTGAAATGTTTATCCTATGGGGACACACAGGGCATCACTATAATGCCATATCTAACGTTTGTTTGTAATTCCTTCAACATTTATTCAACACCTTCATATTTGTCCCTGCTCCAGGCTAGGCACCATGTTAGACCCTTGAAGTATAATTGAGGCAAAAATAGACATGGAGTTGGGAGGACAGACATTATAAGTGCAGGGCATCAGAGAGTCACCATAGCAGAGAAACTTGACCTGGCCTGGGGAAGTGGGGTCCACTCCTTAGAAGTAAAATGCTGTGGGTCCGGCGCAGTGGCTCACGCCTGTAATCCTAGCACTCAGGGAAGCCAAGGTAGGTGGATCGTTTGAGCTCAGGAGTTCGAGACCAGCCTGAGCAAGAGCGAGACCCTGTCTGTACTAAAAATAGAAAGAAATTACTTGAACGGCTAAAACTATATAGAAAAAATTAGCCGGGCATGGTGGCGCATGCCTGTAGTCCCAGCTACTCAGGAGGCTGAGGGAGTAGGATCGATTGAGCCCAGGAGTTTGAGGTTGCTGTGAGCTAGCCTGACGCCAGGGCACTCTAGCCCGGGCAACAGAGTGAGACTCTGTCTCAAAAATATAAATAAATAAATAAAATAAAATGCTGTGGAGAGTTGCCTGTTGGTGCTTCACTCAGCAAGCCTACTTGGATGTGGACCCAGCAAACCTAATAGCCAACATTCCACCAGCCAGGACTGCCACACGGAGTTGCTGCATCTCCCATAGATATGCGTTGCTGCCTGAATGTGCACTGACAGGAAGCAATGCCAGTCCTTCTGCATGTCACAGAGTCACCACTTTCTCTATCAGTCTAGAGCAAACCTTGAATCTTGTCCATAAAACTCTAATTGGACAGGAAATCAAAAGCATTTCATCGAAAGGAAATCGTGAGGCTGTGACTGACTCCATCATTTTCATCAGTAGGTGGGAAATTCAAGTGCAACTCCTGTATATAATTACCCATCATGTCATGAATACAAAATTACAGCTTTCACAAGTTAGACACATTCCACATGCAAATATTGCAATGGTATAAAAGGATAGTTGGACAATAGATCCATAAACAGAATCGATGAGTTAGTAGAGTTTTTTTTACCACTAATATATTTTATGATTATGATATATTTTATGATTATGATGATATGCATACTACAAATTTGCAATCACCTCTAGGATAAGATTTTTATATTGGATTTCTTTTCCTATGATCACAAAATCTCTCCCACCTTCTCTTGTTCCCCCCTCCAAGCTTCCTGAAAACCCAAAAACAGCACTGGAGTGGGAGTCAGGAAATGTGCATTATTTCATAGATTCTATCACAAACTACTTTTTGTTGGCAAATTTTTAAATCACTGCTTAATGTTCTCATCTATAAAATATAAATAGCGGCACCTACTTCATTGAACTCCCAGCCTGCTGGGAAAAACATTGGATTTGGAGTTAAGAGTTTGGTTTTGCCACTGCCTGGAAAATGACTTTGGGTAAATCACATAAATTCCCTGAGACCAAGGTAATTCACCACTAAAGGGGGCCTAATTCCACCTGCCTCATAAATTTGTCCTGAGAGTTAAATAAAGTAAGCCAAAGTGTTTTATAAACCACAACTACTTATGGTAGCATAAGGTATTATTAATTAGGATCAAATAAGATCACAAGTAAGATCTTATAACTATAGTGCTTTCAGAAGCACATAGTACGTGTGGCAGAACTTACGCAGCCAGCCACTCTGTGTGGATTTTCCACAATCAACCTTTAACCTCTAGGACAGTTTAGGGTTAACTCCATTTATCATTAATTAGGAGAAATCCAGGGGATCTTAAGGAGCAGGATGCCCGAGCAGCTCAAGTTGCCTCCCACTGAGTGTGTCTAGGAAGATTGGATGACACCAAGACCCAGCAACTGAGAAAAGATGTCCGCATGCTACGGCTGTACTGCGAAAGGTGGGATGAAA
Organism: Avahi laniger; assembly: GCA_963575035.1. Lineage (NCBI taxonomy): Eukaryota > Metazoa > Chordata > Mammalia > Primates > Indriidae > Avahi > Avahi laniger. Next base: position 19,503 of record CAUYSK010029281.1, on the reverse strand, counting down.
GAATGAGGAGCTCCTTTGTGCTCCAGAAATGCTAAGGCTTAATAACAAAAGTGGTTTCATGTGATCTCCCCTCTGCTACAGCCAAGCAAGTTCAGGGTTCAAGCCAAGACTGGTTCAACAAGAACCAGGCAGAACCTTTCTAGGATAATGACACATAAGATTGAACTTCAGAATGGTGGTTTTTGATGATGTTTCATTTCCTAAACCCAAATTCATTCATTTCACTGCCCCCCTCAGTCTATCAGATATTCTAGAAGCACTCAGCCTTCCCCAAACTGGCTCATTGATCCACAGCACACTTGGCCAAAAGGAGAGAAAATGCACTGTCCAAACTTCCCCAAATGTCCCCAGCATGCTGGACGTCTTGACCAGGAGCAGTAGAAATAGCACTGGCACGTTCCCCCTTTGGCCTTGGTTCGCAGCAAGATGTGGGTGGCGTCTGCGGCACCCCGTGCCAACCCAGAGCGCAAGGACGTGGGCATGACTTTTGCAGCTAAGTTCCCAAGGTAACTTTTATAATTCTGCTATAGTAGTTACTTTTCTAAAGGTGAAGATTTACATGTTTATTTTGACTGGTCTTTCTTGGTCTAATGCAGATGAAAAAAAGAAGGAAGAAAAAGAGAGAAAGAAATTGACACAGATAGATTAATCGTTTGCAAGTGAAATCTACAGCTCATTTTGGGAAATCACCCACGAGAACTTTGCTTTATGTCCTTGAAAGGGGAAAGAAAGGATGACATTTCAGCTCAGCTTGGAGCACCCAGGGGCCAAAAGGCAAGTCCCAGAGAAGAACATCTGGTTGGCGAGCACAAAGGAACATAACACCTGCAAACTCCCCGCGTATTTACTCTGTAACTAGTTGTCCATTATCCACACGAAATATGTTTTGGGGCTGGAAACCAGTTGTTGGTGCCAAAAAAGTCTGGAGTGATAACGCAGCCTGTTTACCTTGGAATCTCCCCATGCTCGCAGGGGCGGGCCCTGCTGAGCCAAGACAGCCTTGGAACATTTTTCCGCTTAGCATCTCTTTGCTGAAACCTCTACAAGTTTTGGCGCTGGTGACTGGGACAGGGCGTTGGAGGATGAGAGTGTGGAGAATGACTCCTGGGCTTCAGGATAGGGTTATGATATTATTTATTCCTCTGTGATGATTTTCTGGCAGGGCTTTTCGCTTCTTAGCCTCTGGAAGGAGCTGCACGTATCAAAAACAACACCAAAACAAACCATTTTAACACCCACACTTACAGGAAACTCTACCCCAGGGGCTGAGAGTTCTTCTAAAGGAACAAGAAGGCCTGTCAGGCACAACTCTGCCCTTGGCAGCGTGGCTGTCAGCCCCCACCACAATTTATTGTGTCCTTCTTTGAAGCACTCTTGGCCTGGAACGAGGCATCCCCCAAAGAGACCCAGCTGACAGCGGCCCCTGGCAGAAGAGTTCCCGCCATAAGTCAAGTCCTCTCACTGTCAGGTGGGCCAGCCAAACCCAGCATCACCCCCTGTCGCCACTCTGAATCAAAATTTTAGCAGGATACGAATCAGTACAGTGAACACCATTGGCTTAGGGACAATTTGAAAGCTAAAATGAAGAACTGAGAAGAGGTGTGTGGTAAAACAGCAGAACTCACGTTTTATGTGAGTCCCAGCTTTAAGCCAATCTCAGTGATTAGCACTTTGCATGCCTTTTCGTACGGAACTCGTGTAACAACTCTATTCCCCGCATTTTGTAGACTAAAAAAAGGAAGAATGCTCCCAGGGTCAAGTTATTTAGCAAAATGGAAAAAATGGAGTTTCCACCCACAAATGTCTGCCTTTTTTCTACTACATCATGCAGCCTGCAAAATGGAAGGTTGGCAAATGCCGATGTGCCTTTTGACTTCAAATATATTCAAAAAGACCCAGTGTGGTGCTGGGTTGTTTGGCTGTTGTTTCAAATAACTGAGCCTGGTCGCCAATCCTTCCCGTTAGCCTCCTTATTTCACCCTGAGAACAGCGGAAAGCTAAGGAGTGGCGGGAAGAGTGTTGGGCTGGGAGCAGGAAGGGCCATGCCGCAGGCCAGGCCTGCTTCTCTCGCTGTGTGCTCAGGTCCCACATGCACATTTGTTTCCCATGAGAGAGTTGGAATCCGTGATGCGACAGACATTTGCTATACTGCTTAAGGATGTTCGATTCCACTCTAGAAAATAAGAGAAGCAGACCAATGAGGACAGAGGAAAGAAAGTACAGTGAGATGCCTGGAACACAGACACAGGAAGTAGAGCACAGGCATGTTGGTGGTAGTTGGGAAGGATGGAAGGGCCTGAGGCCTCAAATATGCAAAATTACACGAAGTATACTTGAGGAACTCAAAATTCACCACGACTTAAATTGGCCACTCATGGGGAACACTCATTTTGACTCTTTTTGTCCTTTGCCTAAGAAACACGGATAAAAGCCAGCAGGAAAGACTAGCAAGCTACAGCTGTGACCAAGCACGCTTGCCTCCACACCTCACAAAAACGAACGTGTGTGTCTTCTAAGGACCTTACGTCTGTTGGACCCTTGTTATTAATGCTGGGCCTCTCCATAAGTCTAGCAGAGAATGCTGAGGTGTCAGAGAGAGAGAGACCTAGAGGGAGAGAGAGCAGGGAAGAGAGAGGTGCTGTGATTGTTGCCTAATACAGGATTCAGGGAGTGTGGTCCTTTGACCCTGCTTGTGCCCTACCTTGATGTGTTAATCCTCATCTCTTCCTTCCCTCTTGCTTCTCACTGTGTATTTTAAACCAGTGTATCAAACCATGTGATTTGAGCATCTTATTTTGGCATTTGAGCTTTTATGTTCCCTGACTTCTGCAATGGCTTGCTTGGTACTGTCCCTGGAGGATGCCATTGCATCAGGTTGATTCCTACTTGGCACACGACCGCCAGCATTCAGCCTACCTTTAGCATTTTCTGGTTCTTGATCCTCAAAAAACAATGAATCCTGGTGGAATAATTCAATGACAAAGAAAACCAAGTAAACTTGAAAAGATTAACATGATTTTATTTTAAAAAGATGATGCTTATCCATATCATTGGAATTTGTATTCACTTATTTAAAATTCACTCAGTGTACTTTGGGCTAAGCCTGTCAGTTGGCACGTTCACCATCCTCAAAGTCCCCTCACGCTGTGGAACCTACGTGAGTGTCACACTAACCTTGTAAGGTTCTCAGAACGCATGTGATTCCTTCTGTTCCACAGGTGAATAAACGGGGCTCAAGCGAGCATCATGAATTGCCTAAGAGTAAATTGCTCCTAAAAGATGAGTCCAGACCTAGAATACTAAGCAAATATTCTTTCCACTATTCCGTGTATGCATTGAAATGTCGTGCAGACTCCTATCCACATGTGGTAGGAATTGACAGGCAGGAAAGATAAAAAGGTAAGTAGATACGAAGAGACAGAGAGAGAGAGAGAAATAAGATAGATGATAGTGGATGATATATTTTACCTATATGGCATATATACTACCATTTATTGAAGTCCTAGTTTGTGTCCAGCAATGTTATATGTGTTTTATCTGCAGTATCTGTTTTCCTTAAAGTGCTAGGAGATAGTGTCATTCTCCATCACTGATGAGATGTTCCTTTAGTGACATGGCTGATGACAAGTAGAAAACCCAGATTTTTAACCCAGGTCCACTAACCTAAAGACTTTCTTTCTAAAATGTAATCATCATAGTTATTATCACTACCAATTAAAAATCCATAAACTTTTTGTGTATTTTCTATGTAGTGAGCAGGGTTAAGCATTCTACATGCACCATCTTAATTTTCCTCATAACAATCTTCAGAAAGTCTCTACAACAAAATGTCTCTTTTCCAAAAGAATGAAGAGTTTATGTGTTAAACTGTAAACACAGGGTTTTAAGCATTTACAAATATGCAATGAAGAGCAAGCAATCAGAATACCCTGGGAAGATGAGGATGGTCTTTAACCTCTGGCGTCTCCTTCTGCTCAAACTGGGATACAAAGAGGAGAGCACGCTCAGGACTTATCTTGACAGAACAAATTGCAGCAGGGGGGTGAGGGATTGAGAGAACCAAAGGCAATATGTGGGCCTTGTTTCGAATCCAATTCTTACAAACCATGCATAAAAAGACATTGAATATAGACTGGGTATTAGATGATGTTAACAAGTTATTGGGTTTTTATTTGGTTAGGTGTGATAACATTACTGTGAATATATAACGTGATGCCTTATTTTTTAGTGATGCATACATATAAGAAGATCTAATTATGAATGAAATTCGTAATTTCTTGGGTTTGTTCTAAAATTCTTTAGCAAAAAATAAAGATGAGGAAAATACGGCAAAACGTGAATAGTTGTTAATTCTAGTTGATGGTTATATAAGTGTCTGCTATAATATTTACTCTATACTAATCTACTTTTATATGTTTCAAATTTTTCAAAAGGAAAAGAAAAAGAAATTATGTTGATGGCTTAAGAGGGTGAGAGAGGAGGGGTGGAGAACAGAGCCAGGAAGGAGGTGCAGGAGGTAACTAAAGGATGGAAAAGAGAATAAAAACAAGAAATGAACTCACTGGGAGTAAAGGGGTTTGCAATCGGGAGGGTGTCACCACAGCTGCCACCCTGTGACTCCAAGGATTCACTTAAGCAGTGATGGTGACCAACAAAATAAAGATAGCTCAATTAGAATCCACATCAGAATGAGTCAGCGAGGGAAAGACCAGTCGACCATTCAGCATGAAAGTCAGTGTGTGCCTGTTTCAGTAAACCACACCACCACTCATGAGGTACTTATAATTGTGCCCACATGACAGATGGGATCATTGAGGCCCAGAAAGCTAAAGACCCTTGCCTAAGATCTGGCAGGGCCCTGAGTCACAAGGGAACAGGCGGAGAGAAGGGAGAAGTCTACAGGGCAGGGCTTTGGATCCAATGGGACTTCTTTAAAAGTGACAGCCAGTTCGTTTTCACATTAAGCTTCATTTGAAGGTAAGGTTCTGTAGCTTAAATAGACAAAAAAATCAAAGGTTTAGAGAACTGAAGCTAAAGGTATTAGTTTGAAAGACTTAACTCAAAGGTTACTGCAGACAAAAAGGAGAGTCACAAATGAGAATGCCAAAAGGTGTTCTTTAAAATTTTCTACATCTGTGTCAACCTCAGTCTCAATGCAATTACCCCCAAGATTTCACCTACAACTGCATATGATTTCTACCCAGAAATTCCCTAACACTGTAGAATTTTGCTTATGAACTTGAAATTGCTGGGGGGCAGGATGAATGGGGATGAGAAAAAGGTGAGTGGAAGAGAAACCATGATTTAACTGGGCAAGGCCATGCTTTGGGGCATGGTCGTTGAGGAGGACATGAACCCAAATGCAACTACATTGGAATGACAGTGTCCAACTGGGGGAGCCTTGAGGTCATGTGCCAAATGGCCTTGGAGTTGGAGGCAGCGGGGTGTTTCCTGCTTTCCCTTCTCCACTAGAGAAATCAAGTCACACATATTCCTGGAGCCAGATGTGGAGATCTGCACGGAGGCTCCTTGTATAAATTTTCAGTGAATGTGATTCACACCCCATCTGCCACAACTTTAGGGCTCCCAGAAACTTTGCCACTTAAATAACAATAACAATAATAGTGATGATAATAAGATTGGGTTTATGTTTTGGCTGAACCCCTGCCTCACTGTGTGGCCTTCGGCCAGTCAGGTGACCTGTTTGTGTCCTGATAAGTCAAACCAGCTGAAATTGAGCAAGAAGCAAGGACCTCACTAGAAAACAGATGCTACAGCTGAGCTCAACTTCATTTTACGTTTTTAAACTGGGAGCGAGAGGGGAGAAGGGAGTGGTGAGTTGTTTTGAATATTCAAGAGCAGCTCCAAGCTAAGACACAGAAAGTGTTTATTGGAACCTCCTTCCACCTCGACCTCTAGAGGTAGATGTCCTGTGGTCAACCTGGCTGCCTGCCCCAGAGATGGTGAGCACAGCCCTTGGTCCATTAGGGGCCAGAGACCCTCTGCAAGCACTGTTGGATCCCACTTGCCCTCCCTTTAAACAGCTTAACCCTCGAAGTGCGAGTGCTTCAGAGGTCAGGTTTGTTAAAATAGCACCACTCCGAGGCTTTCCTGGCTCCCCCAGCCCCTTTCCCCATGTTTATTTTTGGCCAGCGCCCTCATTGCTACCTAGCGTCTAATGTGGTGACTTGTTTATGTTCTCTCCCCTGCTGCAATGAAAGCTTTCTCAAGGAAAGGGGCTTCTGTCCATGTTGTTCACCGTTAAATCCGCAGAGCCAGGGACGGTCCCAATAACTAGCTTGTTTTCTCTAGGCTTTAAAGCTGGGAAGAGTGGGTGTCAGAGCAGGGTTCACAGCGAACCTACTCGTGTGGTTAATAAACAACTGGGCCGGCCAGTCTTTATGTAAGTGGAATGCATCTATCGGGTGCTCTCAGTGTGCCGGGTGAGATTACAGGGTGTTTCTGACATCACAGCACAGGGACGCTGCTTGTGCCAGGGTGGCGGGTCCCTGCCTCCAAGCTTATCACCCACCAACCCACCTCCACGCTGGCACCGCAGGCTCTCTCTAAAACACAAGCCTGACCCTCTGGGCCCCCTAATGCTGCTCGCTGCCTGCGTGATAAACTCCAGACTCCGCAGAAAGTGCTCCTGGATCTGCCCCAGCACAGCCTTCCTGCTCGGTTCCTGGCCCTGCCTCCGTGCGGCCACAATCTCTCCCCTTGCACACTGCTGGACGTGCCGGGCTCTCCCAGTCTTCAAACATTGTCTTCACTCCGCTGTGCCTGAGGCTCCTCTCTCAGCTGGCCAGCAACCACAGGTTGGCACCGCTGAGCTCCGCCGCCAGCTGCTTCCTGAATCCCTCCCTGTTGACTGCTCCCCTCCACCCTCAGGGTCCCTCCTGCATCTTGGGCGCACCTCTCTGACACTGTGCTGCACTGTATTGTTGTCTGTTGCATGTTTTCCAAGGGCTGTTTCCCTGCTAACTGGGTAGGGTCTCAAGGACAATAATAGAGTCTTATTTATTTCCGTGCCTGGTCTAGGGTCGGATGTATGTATAGATCCTCTGCAATTGTTGAATAAATGAAAAATCAACTCTATCTCTTTTCTCGGTTTTAATGGTTCCCTGGTTTCCATCACCCTTACAGCTCACTTTAATATATCAAATGGATAATGAAAAGCTGCTATAATGCTGAAAAATAACTTTTTATCTGCCTGAGATTCCATCCAATGTGACATTCTGTGATTCTCTAATTTTTGAATAGAAAATTAACATTAGAGGGTCTGGATTTCTTTAGCTTAAAGGGTTTACCATGGTGTGCTGCTGGAAAGCACAAGTGTATGGGGGAGGGGAACAGCATGGAAAAAGGGAAAAGAAAGTGGACCCTGAGTACAACAGTCCAGGGGAAATCAAGGGCTTATAGAGGGAGTGCGGATTCAACCGCCCGCCAGCCCCCGCCGGTTCTATGCTTTCCTGAATTTCCCAAAAGCTTTAGGGCCTCCTGATGGCTCCCAAAGTTTCTCCCAGCAGCCCCCACCAGGGTAGAAGCCCCCGCTATGGGAGCAGCAATTGCATGCTCTTATTCCACCTGCACAGAGGGCTCTCCACGAATCTTATTATACAAGTATCTGCAAGATTCTTCAAGACTCCATTTTTCATGCCAGAAAGTGCACATTTTGCAATACATGTTTAAGGGCTGGTTGTGTTTCAAGATAAATAGCTGCTAAGGGGAGAAACATTTTTAAAAATTTTTCTTCAAGATGGGAGACAGAAACTATCTAAAAACAAATGGGTGAACTTTACTTTTCAGATGAAATACACTGAAAAAAGATTTGCTTTTCCTAGAGCCTTCAGGGCTCACGCTCAGAGAAGAATTGGCAATAGTAACACAGGCACGGTTATGCACTTTCCTGCAGAATTCACCTTTGACAGGAGAGCAGGTGAGTTCCTAGCTGGGGGAGCTAACAAGGGCAGCGCGTGGATTCAGAAGAGACTAACTCAAAGACACGGGTTGCAGGCCTTTGTCTCGCCAGCGGGCTCCCCCAACCCCCCGCACCAAAACTCCCCTATTCCTTGCTTGCACTGCTCCCCAGACTACTGCCACTCAAATTTCTAAAACATTGTCTCTTCTTGCCTCTGTGAATCTGAGCTATTCCTCCGTGTGCTCAGGTCTAAGCCTGCTTCTTAAACAATGGGTCTAAGTGTCATGTGGGCAGGGACTGTGTGTTTTTTAGTCAACCGTGTACTGGCCCCAGCACCTGGAACAGAGCAGGCACTCAGGAAATGTTTGTTGAAAAACAAAAGTCAGGCTGCATGGTTTCCTTTGTGAATCTTGATCCCTTTGCCTCATTTTCGAGCCAAGAAAAGATGGCTCAACACCCCAGTGTGTATTCTTCAAGATGTCTTTACCACTGTTATTTTCCAATTGACTGTGAAAAAGAATAAACTCCCATGACCGGTAGGAAAGAAAGAGAGAAATCGCTTACATGGCCCCAGGCTCAGCAAATCCACTGGTAGTGATGGAGCAAGTCACAAAATGCCCATCCCAGGCAACCAGGTGGGGAAGGGATTACTATTGCCTTAGTCATTTTCTTTGTGCAAAGTAGTAGTTTTGCTTGGGCTGGTTTTGACTCATTGATCTTCCCTAGAGATCGTATCTCATCCTTAAAAAACAGTCAGTATCTTCAAACCTCTTTTACCTATTCATCTCCTTCTTACAGACCTTAATTTATACCAAAGTTTCTAATATTCACAAGCCTTCCTTGGGTCCTTGTAATCAGAATCCTTAATTTGCATTAGTTTTCCAGGACTGCCATTAAACAGTACCACAAACTATGTGGCTTGAGCAAGAAAAATTTATTCTTTCTAAGTTCTGAAGGCTAAAAATCCAAAATCAAGGTGTTGGTGGGGTTGGCTCCTTCTGAGGGCTGGGAGAGAAGGATCTCTTCTGTTCCTGGCCTCCCTCCTTGGCTTGTCAGTGGCTGTATTATCCCTGTGTCTCTTGCCATTATCTTTCTCTGTACATGCCTGTCTCTGCATCCAAATTTTCCATTTTTATAAGGACACTAGTCATATTGGATCAGCGTCCACCCTAATGACCTCACCTTAACTTGATCACCTCTGTAAAGCCCCTGTCTCCAATGGATCTCTATGGATTATGATTCCAACATATTTGGGGAGTAGGGCACATAATTCAACCTATAACAATAGTTCTATATAATTTGAAGCATTCATAGTAAGAGTTAGAGAAACCATATAAATATGCTTTTAAAAAAGAAAGACCCTCATAATGCTGAAAATTAGCTCATTATAGAGACCAACAACTCCTGCAGCTCCAACCTTCAAACTAAAAAAAGGGGGAGGAATAAATAATGGACCACATCCCTCAATGCCTAAATACCCTCCTTAGTAGCCCAATCCTGCCTGAACATCACTCGTGATGGCTCAATGACCCTTTCTCCCTTGCTCCTACTTTATTGGATCCAATTTCTCTGAGTCAGGCCTGTGAACTTAAAGCAAACCAAAGGACGTGATGATTATTAGGTAATCCAACCAAGGAAGAGCATTTCCCTAACTGGAGACAGTAAATTAGGCATGAATTGTATCATGCAGCCCCTGAAGTGAGAAAGAAAGCAGGCCTGCCCCGAAAGGCTCACACAGAGAAGGGGAGAACGGCCAGCACCTCAAGTCCAGGCTGAGAGGCAGGGGCCAAGCTGAGGGGCCAAGTTCAATGGTCAGAAAAAGACACCCACAAATGATAGGAGTAGAATTATCCCATCAAAGGGTAGGCGGGTACATAGTTTTAATAGGTAACACTTCACAATTTCACAAAGTGATGGTACCTGCTTACACTCCCATCAGCAGGATCTGAGAGTCCCAGTTTGAGCTACAAACCTGCATGCAAGTCCCCTCAGCACTCCAGTGGGTAACCCAGGGGTCCTGCCAAGGGGGTGGAGAAACTTGCAACACATCCACCAACTCCACATGTGGCTGATTTCTGATCTATCTGCTGATGGCCACACTATCCCGTCCCATGGAAAACTGGATGGAGGAGCATTAGTTGAACATGCCAACAGAGAAGTGCAAGCTGAGAGAACAAGAACTGGATATATAGCTGGACTCCACCAGCCTACCAGTCTAAGAACCAGAATGGCTGACCCGGGGTCAACTGGGTGCTGTACACAAATACCATTGCCTTTGGATACTTTCTCTCAGGAAAGTCCTACAGAGCCAAATATATCTCAGAAGTCCTTCTCCTTCAGCAGTTCTCAGCCATTTAGCCTCAGGCCGCAAGTACACATGTTTGGGACTATCTCAGCTCCACCGGGGAAATGCCAGAGACATAGTAGCGGTGCTCTTGAATCTCTCCAGCAACCAACACATCAGCACACATGGGAGAACATCTGCCTTTCATATCTAGTACAACATCAAATAAAAGATAAAAAGTAAGACCAAACCCGCTAGTCTAAATATCCTTGCTAAACCCTCAAAGACCACTCAGAAGACATCAAAATGGCTATTCTTCCAAATATTAGAGTTTCCTGAAAAGCAGGGCAGCAGGAGAACACATTTAACAGTGGATGCTTTAACAGTAGAAAGAGTAATAACAGCCAGAAGGAAACAAGGACTGTGGTCTAACGCTTTTCGCATATGCTGTCCTTTACTCTTCGAAATGGCATTTGCAATTGAGCAGAGCTGGCATTACCATTATCAAGCTGCCTTTGTTTGACAAAGAAGCTGTTTCCCCATCAAAATAAATCCTAAAATAATATGCACAGATTTCATAAAATTGAAAAAGTCTCAATTATAAAGGAAATGTCACATGCTAATTTATTTTTCCTGATTTGTTTTTAAAATCAAAATGAGAGATTGAGCAAAGGAATACGAGCATGCACCTAACTGCCGGGTGTTCCTGCACATGGGCCATCCTAAGAATATTTTGAAATTTCACAAGCTCTTTCCAGAAATTCAGGATGTTCACCTTATGTTGGACCAATAACCATAAACACAAGTCTAATTTTAAAAAGAGAGAGAAATTTGACCTTTTAAAGAGGTGGTAAAACTCGGCATTGCTGTATAAACTACCAGATACCTTGAATAGAGACAATTTACTCCGACAAGAGAGGTTTCTCCGGGAGAATTCATTTCACAACCTGTCTGGCTTTCAAAAATCTGCATTTCTATTTTGAGATTGGGAAAGGCGCTTTTATGAAAACTTTCAGGTGTGTCAGTGTGGGTTCAAGTTCAGGTGAAGAATCAGTTTGAGGGATCAGGAAGGTTTCTGCTCTATCTGTGCTGGGATGAAGTTTTAATGCTCAGTTTTTTTGTTTATTTGGTTTTTAATGCTCAATTTTGATGTATGTCTCATGATTCAGGAGAATGAATTAACCTAAGAATCTTTGTCTCATGCGGTTGACCACCAATGCCAGATGTATCTGAAAGAAGCAGCAATCACAATGACTGCACATACTGCTATTAAAGAAAAATAAAAGTTCATCTTTCTCTGCATGGGTCAGCCCAAGACCATTCCAGTTATTGCTTCCTCATTATATCCTATGTTTAAGAGGAATCTTGTAGCTAAACAAAACCAGCAGAGCCGTTACATTTCAAAAGTCTCTGAGAATCTAGACTCCATGGTAACCCCACACCTCCTACTACCGGCCTCGTGGGGAGGAAATCAGTGTCCTCTGCTTATAAAGGAGTGAATTACTTCTCAGAGGCCCTGGGTCACAAGCTGACATTCCATTCTGTTCTTGTGCTGTTGACACCAGTAGATAGTGATTACTTTCACCTGAAAGTAAAGCAACCAGAGTTGTCTTTTTAAGAGGAAAAGGTTATTAAAAATATGTTGAAATTATCACCAGTAAAGACTTGCCTGGCACACTGATGATTGCCCACAACTCTTTTTTCAGCATATAGCCTAACCTCCTACTAAAGCTTTCATGAGGATGTTTGCCAGAATATGCCCCTGTATTTGAAATTTTCATCTTTAGAGGTTTTTTTTAAATTCCTCAACTCTTCAGTCTGAGGAAAATGGAATTGAAGGGATTGTCCTCGAAATGAGGCCTAACATCCATCCATATAGCTTTTTTCACGGCCACAAACGTTGGCACTGACTTCAGAAGGCTGACTTTTATTCCTGTGTCCAATGACAAATTTTTGACAGTGTTGGGCAAGTCATTCTCTTTCTCTATATCTGAAATCACATCACAAAAAGGACATAGAAAAACTGTCCCAGGCATCCATTTAAAAAAATGTATTTGTGATGATTTTTTTTTTTTTTTGAGACAGAGTCTCACTTTGTTGCCTGGGCTAGAGTGCCGTGGTGTCAGGCTAGCTCACAGCAACCTCAAACTCCTGGGCTCAAACGGTTCTCCTTCCTCTGCCTCCTGAGTATCTGGGACTACAGGCACGAGCCACCACGCCCAGCTAAATTTTTTTGTTTTCTCTTTTTTTAGTTGTCTGGCTAATTTTTCCTATTTTTTTTTTTTTTTTTTTTTTAGTAGAGATTGGGTCTCGGTCGTGATCATTTCTTTTTAAGTGAAGTCATGCTAAAAATGGGAACAGGGTTTCTTTTTAGGGTGATGAAATGTTCTAAAAATATGTAATCACAATTCTATGAATATACTAAAAACTGTGGAATTTTACACTTTGAGCAAATTATTTGGTGTGTGAATTACATCTCAATAAAACTTATATAAGCAAAAAGAATTGTCACAATGACAGTGTAATTGCAATACAATTATTTTTAAAAATTAAGCAATATAACCACTTTCATAATATTACATATTAATAATATGACATATTACAATGCTAATAATACATATAATAATAATATCATATATTAAACATAATATTACTAATTTGGGAAAGAAATATTTGAAAAGATAATAATGGCAATTTGACTACCTCCGCAATAATCTTCTGAAAATGTTCCACTGAAATAAAGAATAAATTCTTTTTTTTTTTTTTTTTTTTTTTTGAGACAGAGTCTCACTTTGTTGCCTGGGCTAGAGTGTTGTGATATCAGGCTAGCTCACAGCAACCTCAAACTCCTGGGCTCAAGCGATCCTCCTGCCTCAGCCTCCCGAGTAGCTGGGACTACAGGCATGCACCACCATGCCCGGCTAATTTTTTCTGTATATTTTTAGTTGTCCAAATAATTTCTTTCTATTTTTAGTAGAGACGGGGTCTCGTTCTTGCTCAGGCTGGTCTCAAACTCCTGACCTTGAGCGATCCACCCGCCTTGGCCTCCCAGAGTTCTAGGATTACAGGCATGAGTCACCGCGCCCAGCCAAGAATAAATTCTTAATCTGTACATGGTTATGTAACACTATATTATTATATTATTGTTGTGAGTTTATTTAGCTAAGCCTCTAGAAAAGAGACCCTTTGTATTAACCAGGTCAGACTCTGTCCATGATGCCCAAGACATTGCAAAAACAGCTAGTGCCTTCTGGGGGAAAAGCAGTCGTTGTGCATTGTGTATATCACTGCTCCTCCATTTTTAACTGCTGCAGTGAAATTGTTATACGAGGTCTGTCCCGAAAAGTGTCCAGCCATGTAATATGAAAAATACAGACATTTATTAAAGACAATACAAGATTTAAGAAACATTGCACATAGGACAATGATGCCTCAGTCTCCTTCAAGGTAGACACCTTGGGACCTCAGACAGCTTTCCCAGAGTCTCTTAACCTAACCCATACATGGTCAACATTCTCAGGTGTTCTGCTTGTTGCAGGCCTTCCAGAGCATGGATCACTTTCAACAGATTCTGACCATCTTTGAAATGTTTGTGCCACACTTTTATTTGCACTGTACTCATTGCATCATCCCCAAAAGCCTTCTGAATCATTCGAATAGTTTCCACAGAGGAATGTTCAAACTTAATGCAAAATTTGGTGCAGATTCATTGCTCTACTCACTCAATCATTTTGAATGTGACAGCCACACAGTACACATGCGCACTCAATGGCGTCTAGCACCCCACTGACTAATACACCTAGGTCGTCATTGTTCATGCATGCTCATTCCAGTCCCCTCTCCTTGGCTGCTGGATTACATTGATGTCTTACAAACCATTCTAGTTATATCATCAGTGACTGGATACTTTCCAGACAGACCTGGTGTAGTAGCTGTGACAGTAAACTGGCCCAGTCCTTTAAAAAAGGAACATAGCAATAGGTATAAAAAAGTTTTAAAAGACGTCCATATAGTTGACCTTGTCGTCACACTTGTAGGAATCTATCCCCATGAAATAATTCAAAGAACTATAGCAAAAATGTTTATACAGTATCCCTTCTGCTAACACACATTAGAAAACAAGATAGGTAAATATTAAGTATATAGAGATATGTATTAACATTTAGGATAATTATGAAAAATCCACTTTATGGTATATTATTAATATATAGCTATTAAATTTGTTTCCCATTATGTTAAAAGAAAAAAGATTTGAAAAATAACCAAATATGTACTATAATCACAACCCTTTCAAAGATATTGTGTGATGGCTTTAAAGAATGCCCACAGAGGATCTCTTGAGCCCAGGAGTTCGAAGTTACAGTGGGCTGCGATTGCACCACTGCATTCCAACATGGGCAACAGAGCAAGATCCTGTCTCCAAAAAAAGAAGATATGCCCACAAATTCTTTGATACTCCTTCCTTTTAAGAAACGGAACTTAATTTCTCTCCCCTTGAGTGCTGGAAGAAATCAGTGACTTGTTTCCAGTGAATAGAATAGTAGAAGTGATGGAATGTCACTTCTAAGATTCACTGCGGTTTCCATGTAGCGGTTTGAGTCTCTCTCCCTCCCCCACTCCCTCTCTCTCATCACTCACTCAGGAGGAAACCAGCCAAAGAGGGAAGCCACTTGCATGTTGTGAGGACACTCAGGCAGCCTACAGACAGGCCCACGTGGTGAGGAGCCAAGACCTGCCAGCAGCCACATGAGCCATCCCGAGTGGCTCCTTCCCCAGTCAGGCCTTGAGATGACAGTGGCCCCAGAGAGCTGCATGACTGCAACACATGAGAGAGCCTGAGTCACAACTACCCAGTAAAAATGCTCTGGGATTCTTGACCTAGGAAAAACGCTGTGAAACTATCCTCAAACTATGAATGTTTATTTATTTATTTTTTCCTACTTAAAATCAACCTCTGAACTTAGAAGGGTGTGACTCCAGCCCTTCCAAAGCCAAGAAGGATGATCGATCAGTCGCCCAATCTGCAGTAAAGAAGTAATTGGATGAATACTGCTGCTGATTAACTGGGTGCTCCCTGGGCTCCCGGGCCATCTGGGCTAATTATTCTTAAGCACCAATTTGCATTTAATCACAGTGTGAATTATTTCACTCCAAAGTTGCTGTGTGCTAATAATAGGGCATTTATCCCAATTCATCTTTCAGGGCAAAGGACCTTTCCAGTTTTTAATTAAAGACATAAAAAGGGGAAAGTGTGTGAACCTGGCTAAATTAGGGAGCAAGTATTTTCAAGAAATCAGCCAATGCTCCTCTTGCTCAGGAAATCACACTTATTTTGGCTACACAGAGTGGACCAACCATAATCACAATGGCATCAGCAGGAGGCTGGGCTGCTGTTTCCACTGGGGCATAACTGAGAAAGGCGTCCAACACACAAAGGAGTGATGGAAACTCAACCAGTTGCTTTGGAGAGCTACATCTTCTGCCTCCCAGACAGCTGATGATCTAAGCTCAGTGGGTGTTCAGCATGCAACTCTCAAACCTCTGCTCTTGACATATCAGTCTTATCTGTCTTCATTTGAAATGAATTTTATTCCTTTGAATGAATATTAACCAAGCACTCATCCATAAGGCAGAGACATGAGTCTCACAAGCAGTCAAACCTGGACAGGCTATTACGTTTGAAAACAGAGCCACAGCACTGTTTAGGAAGACAAAAAGGCATATGATGTTGAAAATCTACAGGGGGGGGTCATGACCAGGGCCATCTCTGCGGGTGTATGAAGTTTATGTCACACAGGGCAGTGCACTTAGAAGGTCCCATGCTTGGTTTAAAGCTCCACTGTCACTGTCTTGAAATTCTTAATACTTCTTTATTTAATACTTCTTTAACATGAGGTCCTGCATTTCCATTCGCACACATTATGTAGTCGGTCCTAGTCATGGCTATTGTTCAAAGGAATAAAACATTAAGGATATTTTCCACTACACGAGATTCTAACATTTAGAGTTTGTGACATAGGTTTTGTTGACAGTGCAGGGGCTGATCTCATGCCCACGAGGAGGTTGCAGGGCTGCCATGTGGACTCCAGGCTGAGTCCAAAGCCTTTGAACACAAAGCTGGGACGGAATGTGACTTCCTGAGATACAGCAGGACCAGCCACTAAGACCTGGGAGCTCGAGCTGCCCTCTGTTGTTAACTGGATCTGCCAAGGCAGCAAGCATTGGCCTTGGATGCTGCCAGAGGGAAACCTGCAAATGTTTCTGCCCCAGGCGAGGAACCACACCACAATCAGGCAGGGATCATTTTCTTCTTGACCAGTCTAACTCCAATTAGCAGCATTAGCAAGCTCGGCTGCCTCCATAGAGCCCCTACAGCCCCCCAGAGTGCCAGCCACGGGAAAAACTGGGAGTGCACAGGTGGGTTGGTGTGATGGGGTGCAGAGCATAGGCAGATGAGGATGTCAGAAGCCTGGGCTCGAGTCAGGATGAAAGCAACCAAGCCTGGAAACGTCTAAGGAAGAGTTTCAACTCACTCTTGGTACTAGCCCAAGGTGTCCTGCTATGCCACAGGGGTGGGACACAGGGGTCGGGGAGGAGGGCTCATTCCTGCTCCTCATTGCTACTTAGGAAAAGTTTAAATGTGAAACACAAACCTGGAGTCAAATCTATGAAGTCAACTCTGAGGAGAGGGGAAAGAGAAATGGATTGACGGATATTAGAAATCTGGCTCCCAAGAGAACCCAGGCTTTAGGATGAGGGATGGTTGGGGGGTGGATTGTGCGGGGCAGAAGCAACACAGCAAGAAAGAACAGGAACGAGATGGTCCCATGATCCAGGGAAAGAGAGAAAGGACGATTGAAACAGCAGCTGATCAGGCAATCCCAAGAAGAAAGTTCTAGAAGAACACAGCTCCCAGAAGCCACTCCAAGGCATGCCAGCTACTGTGCTGGGCTCTTTCTCAGGGGCTGCCTGTCCCACAGAGTGCCTTGTGGCTGCCACCAAAAAATGTCCTTGAGGTGGCCCAAAGGAGCAGTTCCTTTCTGTGCAGCTGAGCAGGAAGCTGATGCATCATTTTGTGAGGCTCCTCAACAGGGTTCCCAGATAAAATACAGAAGGCCTGGTCAAATTTGAATTTCATATACACAATGCATTTTTTTAGCATAAGTATGTCCCATGCAATATTCGGGACACATTTATAATAAAAAAAAAAATTTGTTTCTCATCTGAAATTCAAGTTTAACTGGATCGCCTATATCTTCATTTGCTATATCTGGCAACTTTTCTCTGAGGAAGGAGCCCTGCTTTGGCCCTCGAGTCTAGCCTCCCCTTAGCCTAGCTCATTCCTCAAATCAGAGAACAGACTTCTCTTGTGCAGCAGGATGTTGAGTCTGTCGGATCCAGGCAGGTGAGAAATCCATGCACTTCTCCCCCTCCTCCACTTCAGCTCTGTTCACTCCCCCAGTGTCCAGCACACACCCAGCCCTGGACGGCTAGCCTACCCTCCTGGCTTCCCCTGTAGAGTCTGAAAACACTCTTCAGTTCTTTTTTTTTTTTTTTCAATTTCAAAATATTAAGGGGGTACAAATGTTTTAGCTTACATGGATCACTTTCATAATGCTTGAGTGCCAGCTAAAGGTGTGCCCGTCACCCCAATAGTGTGTATGGTGCTCTTGGGAGGTTCTGCCCCTCCCCATTCTCAACTGTCAAGTCACACCACGCACTGGCCCTCTGGCAGTCACTGGGATCCCCCACCCCACCCACCACCGTGCCTTTTCAAATACTAGTGCCTGAAGCAACTGAAGAGTTGTTGGAGACAAAACAGTGACAACCTGGATGGAACTGGAGCACATTCTTAATGAAGTATCGCCAAGAATGGAAAAACAAACACCACATGTACTCAGTACTGAACTGGAACTAATCGATCAACACCTATGTGCACATATGGAAGTAAAACTCAAGGGAAATCAAGCAGGTGAGAGGGGGAGGAGGGGATGGGTAAATTCACACCTAATGTGTGCAATGCACACTGACTGGGTGAAGGGCACACTTATAACTTTGACTCAAACTGTTCAAAAGCAAGTTATGTAACCAACACGTGTGTACCCCCATAAAATTCTGAAATTAAAATAAAATGGTTTACAACTCACTTTCCCTAACTCTTCCATTACTCAGGATGGATCAATAATTTAATACAATTAATGATGCAGTTTTCAGAAGACACAGGTCTTTCTTAGCGTTCGCCTCTGATCACATGCACCATTTATCTGAGAATCAATTTGCCTTGATGAGGGATTGTGTCTCCCTCACCACTGTGGCACCCTCCAGAGTGCATTTTCTGGAGGCTGATAGAAGAAATAACTGTCATCTCTTAGATATTCAACATCCATAAAATGGGGAACACAGCATCTGTTTTGTCCATTTGACAAGGTCAGTTGAGATCATAGGTCCTGGATAGCTTTGTAACCTCTAAAACTTTGTGAAAACAATCAGGTAATAACATAGAAAGCAAAGCAAAAACTGTTACCTAGAAGCAAATTTCAGTTGCTACCTCCCTGGTCTAAAGACATGACTCAGAGGTCAAAACCAGGAGAACATTGATCAACGGTTGTAGTTTCCAGTCCGTTATTTAAATATATGTTTTAAGAATCAATCAGAAGAATGTGAGCAATCATGGACATGTATATAAATGGATTTTTACTTAAAACAGATAAATCAGGAACACTGTACAATTTAAAAAAAAAAAATCTTCTTTACATAATCACTGTTTTCCTAGTCAAGAAGCATCTGGTTGTGAAGAATAGAAAGGGGAACACATTGGGAAGGTACAGGGGGATCTTGTGGACCCAACCCCAGGAAGGACAAGTAGACCTCAGAAGATATGAGAGACCATTGGACAAATACTTTAAGTCTACCTCTTTCTCCTCGAAGTCATTTGGATTTTAATATCCACCATTTTCTTTATTTAAAATGCTCCCTCTGGGAAGCCAAGGCTGAAGGATTGCTTGAGTTCAGGAGTTCAAGACCAGACTGAGCAAGAGCGAGACCCCATCTCTACAAAAAATAGATTTAGCTGGGAGTGGTGGCCTGTGTTTGTAGTCCCAGCTACCCAGGAGGCTGAGGCAGGAGGATTCTTTGAGCCCAGTAGCTTGAGGTTGCTGTGAGCTATGATGACGCCACTGCATTCTATCCTGGGAGAGAGTCACACTCTGTCTCATTAAAAAAAAAGAGCAGACTGGGACTAGATCTCAGCTCTGCTCCTCAGAGGCTGTGGGATTCAGGACATGCAACTTCCCCAAGC
>CAUYSK010029278.1:0-18591 GCA_963575035.1 Avahi laniger | reverse complement strand
GATTTAATTGACCATGGGGGAAAAATTGTCTTATAATATTTTGGGGGAAAAAAGTGTCTTATAATATTTTGCCTTTTGTTATTTCACAGAGCTTGTATTCTGCATACAGCTTCCAAAAATTGGCACTGCGTAACATTTATCGTAGGTTTTTAAATTCTTTTAAAAGATCAATAATTTCCTCCACTCTTCGATTTGTATATTTCTTTAGAGAGGTAATAATTTAATTTAATTCTGGTTATTTATACTCTGGTATGGATAAATTAAGGAGAATAAACTAAGCATTTCAGCATAAGCAACAATATGAAATACAAATTTGGCCCAATACACAAACTGCTTCAAAAACATCAACCTCAGATGTATTTAGTAAAACTTAAAGGATGACTAGGTAATTGTCCACTGGGCAACATGGAAAATTCTTCTCCAGAAAGCAAACTACATTATGTCCTTATATCTTGGGCAGGATGAACAAGAGTTTCAAGTCAATTCCGGACATTGAAGTTTAAAGAAAACTGAGGTTGGCCATGTGAGAGGTAAATTCCAGGCTATGGGGAGAGACAGCAGCAAGATATAGGCCTGAACTGGGAGGTGTGTGATCATGTTACGGTTTCTGCAAAGGAAGAAAGCATTTGTATTTTTCACATATCATAGTTTATTATTATTTCTAAACTGAAAGAAATTCACATTTGCTCCAGGAATATCAGACTTCCTCCCTAAATTGGTTTTATTTTAAAGAAAAGATTTTATTCTTTAAGTAAAAATAAAACTCCAGGTTTTTAACTTTTATTATAACCAGATGAGAGTTATAGAACTCTGCAATATACATCAGAGACTGAACACTGGGTGTCTGGTTAATCTCTTAGGTAGATTTCATAAATCTCCTGGGTTTTCCCACAAGTAAAAAAAGTAATGAAATAGATTATATACAGTTACATAGTGTTTATGTTAGATTTTTTACCTTAAGCTCTGAAATTTATGGATTTTTTAATAAGCAAAATTAACATCTTTAGAAGTTGAAGCTTCAGTATTAGAAAATCACTAGATATTTTTTTCAAAACCCAGTATGTTGGTTTGGCAAATGATTTTGTCTTGACGTACCTCTCTAAGAAATCAGTCTTACTTACAAAGATATAACTATAAGTGGCCTCATCAATTCAGGTGGCACTTGCATCCCATTATGTGGCTGCCCATGTAGGGCAAACTCACTCTCATTGGTATTGACCAGAATTTATTGATCTAGTTCAAGTATCATAAAATTACTTTGTCAAAAGTTCATTATGTAGGAGTGGAAACATTTCAAAATAATTCCAATTATTTTTAATAGGGGTTGAGGGTGGCGAAGGATATAATGTCATTACTTACATTTTTTTTATATTCTTGGTATTGAAGTGACCTCACAAAGACACTATAAGCAGATCATGATGGAATGAGCATTTCCACATAGCTTGCCTGGTCGTTTAAGAAAAAATCATATTTGCCACAGTTTCCCCAAAGTGATTGGCAATAGCAGAACGGAGTTGTGATTACGTGGAAATAAATCTTCCTCAAAAACTCGTTAGCATCCAGGGTATCTCTGAAATAACCAGGTGAAAATGCTGGAACACTTACTTTTTAGGATCCCCCGGAATGGCTGAAGCACCGCAGGGAGCGCCCTGTCAGGGCCTCGGGGCATCCTGAGGGGCATCCGGTTTCCACCCTCTGGCCCTAGCGTGTGGTGACCTCGGGGCTCCTGCGTCCTCCTTCCCCTCCCAAGTGTTAGCTTGTCTTCCACGAGTGCCTGAGGCTCAACTGGCCATTCTTTGTTTCCTCAAGTACCTTAATAGTGTCATGCCCAGCTTTAGATAGGAAATTATTACATTTTTATATAACAGGGAAGTAACATTAATGTGTATCATTACCAATTTCAATTCTGCTTTTTTTTTGTTTTTAGTAAAGAAAACTGAAGCCCTGAGAGTTGCAGAGGTTTCCATTTTCCGCCCTGGGGCTCTTTTCCAAGATGCCATTTAGCGCCCTTATAATGGATCCGTGAAGACCTCAGCCAATCTTGGAGATAACTGACACTTTCTCCTTCTCCCTGAATGGGAGTCAAAGGAATCTCTTAGAGTTCTCATCACCTCTTGATGAGTTTATCACGGCCTCCTCTTCTTACATTTTTAGCTCCCTGAAACATCACTCTCTATTGTGCGCACTGATTTTTTGCAGTTGCACTATAGGGTGTGGCAATACATGCATTAAAGGAAAGATGAGGCTAAGAAGAAGTTTATATTGCACTTACTTTGATGTGAAAAAACAATATCTTTTGTTGTAATGCTTTATTTCCATGTAATGAGAGTACTGATTGTTTTAGAGAGAAAGGATGATTTTATCTTCTAAATTTACATGAGTGAACTATGATCTCATGATGGCAAGTGATTCCACTAAACTAAAAGATGTTTATGGATATTTAATCATAAAAACTACATTAGAGATTAAAACAACTTGTATTATGCCCACAATTGGGATACTGTGATTCTATTGCTAAAAATAGCTCCTTATACCTATCAGGATGGCCAAAATCCAGAACACTGACAACACCAAATGCTGGTGAGGATGTGGAGCAACAGGAACTCTCATTCATTGCTGGTGGAAATGCAAAATGGTACAGCCACTTTGGAAACAGTTTGACAGTTTCTCGCAAATCTAAACATCCTCTTACCATATGATTCAATGGTCATGCTCCCGGGTATTTATCCAAAGGAGCTGAAAACTTAGGTCCACACGAAAAACTGCATATGAATATTTGTTGCAGCTTTATTCAAATTGCCCCAAACTGTAGGAAACCAAGATGTCCTTCAGAAGGTGAACGGCTAAACTAACTGCAGTTCATCCTGACAAGGGAATATTATTCTGTGATAAAAAGAATGAGCTATCAAGCTGTGAAAAGATGTAAAGGAAACGTAAATGCATATTACTGAATGAAAGAAGCCAATGTGAAAAAGTTACACACAGTGCAAATCCAACTATGTAACATTCCGGAAAAGACAAAACTATAGTGGCTGCCAGGGGTTCAGGGGGAAGGAGGGATAAACAGGCTGGTTTTTAGGGCAGTGAGTCTACTCTGTATGATACTGTAATGGCAGGTACATGTCTTTATACACGTGTCCAAACCCACAGAATGTACAAGCCCAAGAGTGAATCCTAATGTTAACTATCTAGCTCTTTACTCCAATTATTGTTAATATTTTAGCATCACAATACATAGAAATGCTCTCTTCTATTTAAAAAAAAAATTATTCCTCCCCCAATCTTTTTTCTGATTCTTCCTTAGGTCTGGTCTTTCCTTTCCAATGCTTTACATATTTGTTTGTTCGCTAAATTTGAAAAATTACTGGTTATGTTGTAAGTGGGCACACTAGTTCCTTGACCGCATATTTAATTTGATTCTTAATCAACAAAACCTGCAAAAGAAAGAAGGAATGTCAAATGTGAATATGATAAAGAATAAGCAAATGGATTGTTGAAGCTTTTAGTCCTGTGGGATAATTATTTTCTGTTTGAAAAATTTCTGTTGGAAATTTCTGTTGGAAATTCTGTGTAAACAATTCTCAGAGCAACCTAGGTGCCAGGATGCTCAGAGTGGACATTCTTTTAATGTAGGTCCCTTCCGGGGCACTCCATGGCTCTTCTTTGACCCGCCACCTCTCCTTCAGGAGATGCCAGACGTTGGGCACCTCTCCCAGGTCGTGCTCCCACTCTCCTCCCCATCTCTTTTCTCCCTGGATGCCAGGAGCTCCCCACCAGCGTCCCTCCTTTGCCCACGCTGGGCCCCACAGGCTGGTCTCCAGGCTGCAGTCTGAGCGATCTTCCCACGTCGAGGCAGAGCGTTTCATTCCTCACTTGCCCGTCCCTCCTACCGGGTCCAGGTCCAGTGTGGTCGGCCACTCCCTCCCTGCAGGGCTTGGGCTAGAAATCTCTCCAGCCCTCTCCAGCTCTGAAACCTGGATGGATCTGAGCTCCCACTCGCCCCTCTCTGCTCCCAGCCGGCACAGAAACTGAGGCAATGGGCTTGAGGAATGGAAGGGGAGAGAGCACTGCTGACTACGAGACAAGGATCCCCTCCGTTGCCAACTCGCAGAGCCCGCAGTTGACAGTGTAGACACCCCCTGAGGAGTCAGCGGCTCCACCGACTACCAGAGTGGGCAGGGTCTGGCTGTCTCAGCTGCCGCAATAACCACCCTTCCTTCCCTGTAGGCTTCCTGGTTTCCCTTTGTGGCATTCCTGTCCTCCACCGAGTAAAGTCTTGGTGGGATTGTGAATCGAAATTCTCTGCCCTCCCAGTTCAGAAACCAGCGGGCTCTTTCCAGCAGAGCCTTTTTCTTACAGCATTAGGCACATTCAAATGGTGGCACTTGCCATAAAGGCGGCCCACTGGGCCCTCCCTTGGGATTTTGCCTCCACTGGACTAATGCAAATATAGGAAGAGGAGCTGGGGTCCATCATTCCCAAGGGAGTGTGAGAAGGGGCCGAGTTGTTCTTGCTGCCCTGGTTGCCATGGTTTCTGACCTCGGTTCTGCAGCCTCCTGGGGAGTGTCTGCATGCTCCAAATTATCCCCTTATTCCTAACTTGGCTGGCGTCGGTTTCTGTGCGTGGAAAGAAGCAGCCGTGTGCTGCGCCAGTGCGCGAGCGGGGGATGACCACCTCGGGGCTGCGGCCTTCGCTGTGCGGACGTCGCCTCCCTCGCCGAGCCCGGAGGCCCACTCAGCGCCGTGGGGGCCAGTGCTCCACCTCTGTCAGCTCGGTGTGCGCGAAGGAGAGGCGCACCGGCAATGCCCTGAGCGGTGTCTGTGTGTACTGCAAGGGAAACGGCTTGCTCCGGTCTATGCAAATTTGGTCTTTCCTTGCATGTAATTTAAGGGGCAGAATTATGCCTTTCAGACTCTTCGGATCCTTGGCTTTCACGTTGAAAGATATTTACATAGTTTTTAATATGCTTACATTTATTTCCACTTCATTCAGTTGCATCTTCTGCGATAAAATCATTTTAAGAAAGTTGTTAGAAATGTTATCATTTCCTTGTTATATTCAATCATAACTTTTAATAAAACATTTTACTTCAAATTGCCATTTCTCGTACTCGAGAACTTTAGAGGATGTAAGAAATGGTTTTTTTTCTACAGTGTGTTCTTAGTGTGGTGAATGCTTAAGGAAAGACAATTTTTAGGAGCCTCCCCCTGCCTCCTGTCCGGGCCAGAATTTGGATTTTGAGTGGCCATCAGAGTGGTCTGTGACTTCCAGGTTCTTCGGGAAGAGACCATCAATTACAGATTTTAAGTTACATCATCCAGCATTCTCCTTTCATTACCACACACACTCAAGATGCACTGATTTTTTAAAATTAACTAATTTTTAAATGTGTCTATTGCCTTTTTTTTGGTCTATAGTTCTTTGAGTTTTAACACATGTACAGATTGTTGTAACCACCATCACAATCAGGATGCAAGAGAGCTCCACAGTCTAAAAAGCAAACTCCTATAAGTTTTCCCTTTGTGGTCACACCCCCTGATGCCTGGTAACCATCGATCTCTTCTCCATTCCTTGTGGTTTTGCCTTTTCCAGAATGTCAGGAAAAAAGAAATGATACAGTGAGTAACCTTGTGAGGTCTGCTCCTGTCTCTCTGCAAAAGCCTTAGAGATTCATCTGTGTTGTTATGTGTATTACTAATTTCTTCTCATTTATTTATGAGTCGTATTCCATCTTACGGGTATATCATGGCTTATATATTCACCTGTTCAAAGACATTTGGGTTGTTTCTAGTTCTTGGTGGTTATAAATAAAGCTCCTATGATCATTCATATAAAAGTTTTTGTGTGACCATGCATTTTTATTTCTTTTGGGACTGGGATTCATGGGGTCATATGTATGTGTACCTTTATAAGAAACTGCCAGGCTGTTTTCCAGAGTGGCTGTACAATTTTGCATTCTAACCAGGAGTGTGCATGGGAATTCTCGTCTCTCTGCATGCTCACTGGTGTTTGCTATTACCAGATTAAACAAAAAATGTTCACCATTCTAATAATGTTTTTTTCTTACATTTAAAATATTATACTTTATTAAGATAAAATTAACATCTAATAAAGTGAACATAAAGTGTACAATTTGAAAAGTTTTGACATATGTATACACCGTGAAACTGTCACGATCATGAAGTATAATGAACATACTCACCATGCTCAAAAGTTCGCCTGTGCCCATTTGGAATCCTTTACTCCAGCACGCTGTCGCCTTCTCCAGACAGCAAATGATGTGCTTTCTCTCACTGTAGATTAGTTTGCATTGCCTAAACTTTTATAAATAGAATCATACGGTATGTACTCTTTTATCTAATATAGTATATCATGATCTTGCCTAACATGGCATACCTCATATTTGGTTAAATCAACACTCAGTGTTTATGTTTCTTCATGTTTGTGTAGTTGTCACTCAGTGTGGAGCCAAATGGTGACTACAGTTATTGACCATTCCTTGTTAAATTGTTGGAACCAAAGTTATTAATAATATTTGCCTTT
Source organism: Avahi laniger (assembly GCA_963575035.1). Taxonomy (NCBI): domain Eukaryota; kingdom Metazoa; phylum Chordata; class Mammalia; order Primates; family Indriidae; genus Avahi; species Avahi laniger. Next base: position 12,047 of record CAUYSK010029278.1, on the reverse strand, counting down.
TTTAATTTACAGAGTTTTCTATGCATATATGGGTATAATTTTTCTCAAATAATCCCATATATTAAGAGACCTCTCAATACTATTTTCCACATAGTTGAACATGTCAGATAATCCCTACTTTCAACATCTGTGGTTTGTTTTACATCTTGAAGGCCTCCATTCTCTTGCCATTGTCTGTCACCTGGGGTTTCTTTACCGTTTTCCTACGTTAAAACCCCTGTTTCTGGCCACTTGTCTTCCTCCTCTTTCTTAGTTTAGTTCTTCCTTTTGGTGTAGTATGTCCTTTATTAGCTTTTTTTTTTCGCTGGTCAGGTGAAGCAGCGGGAGTGGAGAAGGAACAAAGAAATCTGTAACTGGTTGTGATCAATTAGTTGTAAACACCACTGCACTCGGACCAACCGCTTTATTAGCTTCTTGAGGAAGATTGAGTAGAAACTAGATTGCTTGTATCCCTTTACGGCTAAAAATGCCTTTACTTTAGCCTCATGTATAATTGATCATTTGGCTTGATACAGAATTCTGAGTAAACATAATTTTCCCTCAGAAATCTGAGCTTATTTCTCTCTTGTTTATTAGCTTTCAATGTTGCCATTGAGAATGGGATGCCATTCTGATTCTTCATCTTTTGTATGTGACTTGGAAATGTCACAAAGATATCCATTGGTGTGGGTATGTTTTATTCATCGTGTTGGAGTTTCAGTGGGGAGCTTTCAATCAAACATGTATCCTTAAGTTATGGGAGTTTTCTTGAATTTCTTTTTTATAATTTAGTCTTGATGTGCTCTGTTCTCTCTACAATTCCTATTATCTATTATCTGGACCACCAAGATTGATCTTTAGTTCTTTTCTTATTTTTTCTATCCTATTTCCCAGATATGTCTTGACTTCATTTTCAACTATTTCTACTAATTTTTAAAAAATTTCTTCAACTATTTTTTGTTGGTGTTTTTCTCTGCTGGTTCTTTGAGAAATAAAAAATGTTCCCTTTTTTAGGGATACAATGTTTTCTGTATTGAAAGATGTTTAATCAGAGAATTTTTTCCAAAATCTTTTGCTTTTTGCCTTGCCTCTATTTCTCTTTTCTGATTGTTTCACTTGGTCTCTGTATTTCACGATGAAGGCTTTTCTCTAGTTTTCCTTGACTCTCTATATATAGTTAAGTGCAAAATACAAAAAAAAGATTGCTAGAGGCTTCAGATGAGAGCGGACGTTAGAGTGGAAAGAATGTTCTTAACAAGTTGGAGTTAAAATATGTTTATTTTTTCAAAATTTGGAAAAACACGTAACCCATTGTGGAGTTATAGCTCCATAATCCTTTATAGTTATTTAGTGAGATCTTGGAGACAGAGGGAATAAATACAGTGCTTGTTCTGCATGCCAGCTCTCCTGAATAATAATTTGGCTGGGCACAGAATTCTCGAGTTAGTTATTCTGTCTCAGTATTGTGAATTTATTATTCCTATATGCTCTGACATCTATTGTGTTTGGTGGGAAATCTGTTCTCCATTTATTGTTACTTTTTTCATTTATGTATCACTTTTCTCCCACCTCACCAATAGCTTTAAAGATTTTTCTTTATCTTTAAAGTTCTGAAGTTTTACTGTAATGGTTCTGGTTAGGAGTTTACTATTATTATTTGTTTAACATTGGATCGTATTTTTCAACGTAAGGACTCATGTCTCTCAATTTTGGAAAATCTCAGCTTTCATCTCTTCAGTTGTTACCTTCCTACCATTCACTTTATTCTCTCAGACATTTCTTTAAATTTATACCATTTCTCTGAACTTTTCTTTCTAATTTCCGTCTCTTGATCTCTGTTCTACAGGATTTTCTTAGCTTTCTTTTCTAATTTACTAATTCTTTTGTATCCGGACATATTTTCTATTTAGTCCATATTCTGATATTTTTAGCTGTCAAGATATCTGATTATTTTTCATACTCATCTGTACTTTTGCCATAATAGCATGTTTTTATTTTGAGCATTCTTGTTCCATGGATGGCATTCCTTTATCAGTTTTAAGATTCAATATTTTTATCAGATTACTCTAGAATGCCCGCCCTAAGGTTTTGCATGGGGTGTGTGTATGTGTGTGTAACTGTGATTAATGTGAATGACACACTTATATTGTGCAGTCGGTATGGAGCAGCTTGGGATTTCTATTTTCCCAATACTGTACTTTCTTGTATGTTTTTGCGATTCTTATGTGTGAATTTATCTTCTGCGGGAATCTTATTTCTTGGGGGCCCTGAGTCATGGTTGCCTCCCTGTGAAGTAATTTCAAGTTGACCCTGAGGGTACGCGGCTCCCCAGACCGTGGGTTAAAGACTAGGCTCAGGGCTCCTGTGGGTGAAGCTGGTTCAGCCACGCTCATGTGCCTGCTCCTATTTCCACCTGCGACCCTGGTGCAGAGGTCTTCCTTCCCCTAACAGGCCAGCCCTGCATCTCTTTTGGGCCCTGAATACGTGACTCTCCTCATGTCAACTCCTGTCCCTGTGTGATATTGGACCCTACCCCTTCTGCTGCTTCATCTCCAAGGGGAATTTTTTAAGGGTATAGAAAAGAAATGAGGGAAAAATGAACCCCTAGATTTTCAATCTTAGGTTTGCTAAAGATATTTTCCTAAAAAAAAATGCATCCTGTTTTAAAAATATTTACACATGACTTGATCAAAAAGAAAGTATTATTTTCCCAGACATTCTAACTACACAGCAGATAAAGTTTTGGCGGAGGGGGAAGTTTTGCAAATGAGCAAGGACCATTCATTATGGAAGATGACAAGCATAGACACCCAAGATACCAATTTTTAAAACAATATCTACATTGTTTGAGTAAATTACTAACTTTTTAACATATTTAGTTTAAAAATTTTACAATGCACATGAATATTGCTTCTTCTTATTAAGAAATGTTATAATCTTAAAAATTTTTCTTGTTTTAATTTCTATTGTGAAATTAAATAATTCAAACTTAAAGCTGTTGGAACTTTAAATTATTCTGAGCCTTGAGAGGAATGTGGCTATATGGCATGAGTCATGTGGCAGGCAGCTGCGACTTCTGCCTTCTTTTTTTCTTTCAGTAATTAGGAAGACCAAATGGTACCAGAGATAAGACCCTTCAGATAACCACCCCTTGTCATGGAGTAATAAGGTAAACTTCCTTGAAAGGCAGCAGTCTGTAACCAATCAAATTCTGTAATGTATGCATTGGTCTTGTGTGGAAAATATTGTAATTCCATTAAAATTTGCCTGTCTGTGCTTATGTAAGTGAAACCTTAACTTCTCCACTTTGCAATGCTGACTCCATTTATTTGGAGTCAGTGTTTTCCGGGTGGCTATCCTCAAGCTTTGAGCTCGAATAAAGTCTATACATAATCATATTTTCTCAATTTCATTATTTAAATAAGGTTGACACTATTTATGATAAAAAGGTGAAACAGAAAATACCAGAGCTAAAGCGAACTGGCCAAAATTGGCCAAGGTCATAAGAGAGAGCTTTTGCAACATACAGATGTCAATTAATAAAATTTGGGGCATCTTGATTGAGAATAGCAGGCAGATTTGTATCTGGAATCCTGAAAATCTGGGCTTCATCAATGGCTTCAATTCAGTAAACACTGCCTGAGTCTTGCTCTGTGTGCACTGCTGTGTTTGGCAATGGATGTACAGAAGCAACTGGCACATGCCTTTGGCTCCCACACAACCACTTTTTAACTGATCAACCTCAAAAATTCTAAACCTGGGATAACCAGACATTCTGTGGTGCAATTGGAGCTACCAGCACCACTATGGAATTATCATGCTAAAAAAATTCAAACCTGAGTCTAAACAAGCCTCTAAGTATAAACACCAGCTTACAGGAAATGCAAGAAGCAAAAGAATGTGTTAGTTATACCATGAGAATGCGATTCATCAAGATCCAGACTGTGGAAAATTGAACAGGCCAAACATATGGCATGAAAACCAGAAAGAAGTAGGGGAAATATCACATATTGAAGGAGCTTAAGAGATTTATCAAATGCATGATGTAGATTTTGTATAGAGCCTATTTGAACAAAGCAATTGTGTAAAGTTATTTTTCAGAAAATTGGGAAAATTTTTTTAAAAACTGGTGTTAGATGATATAAAAATTATTAATTTTGGAAACTGTGATAATATCTTGTTGTTAGGTTTTTAAAAGTGCTTATCTTTTAGAGAGACATATGACACCTTTGAGACTGACATCCTAGAATTTGCTTTAACATGCTCCAGGAAAACATTGGGTGGCAGGGGGAGGAAGGGGTGAGGGTAGATAAAACAAAATTGCAGATTGTTGATGATTTCTGAAGCTGGGTGATAGATATGTGGAGATTCTTTATATGCTTCTCTTTACTTTTGTGTATGTTTGAAAATCATATGCTTGAAAAAATGTTTGCAGACATAACACACAATTGGGTTTGACTCAGGAAAGGAAGGCAGGCAGGAAGGAAGGAAGGGAGAAAGAAGAGAAAGAAGGAAAGGGGAGAAAGAAGCAGAAAGACAGTAAGAGAAAGATAGAAATGAAGAAAAGGAAGGAAGGGAGGAAGAAAGGAGGGAAGGAAGAAAATAGGGAGGGAAGGAAGGAAGGAAGGAAGGAAGGAAGGCAGGAAAAAAGAAAGAAAGGAAGGGAATGTGCCTAAGGGTGTAGTAGCAAGGAAGCTGCTGTGAGCTTATGAAGATTCTTGATAAGAGCTGGCTGCCATTCCATGGATGTCTCAGTCTTGGGAAATATCTTAATACTGCCACATGTGAGAAGTAACCAAAAGTCTAACAGTCTGATTGACATATCATCTTTTTCTCTTCTGCCCACTTTATCTAATCTTCTCACCAATAGTTTGGGACGGCTCTCTGCCTTTGGTTGTGTTATTGAGGTATGTTTCTTGCTGTGGAAGTTCAGCTGGATAAACACAATCTTCAAGTGATTCTTATAGTTTATTAGTCCCTTACTGGTGAGTAACTCTCTTTGCTTCTGTAAGAAACAAAGGCAACAACTTATGGTAAATTCCAGGGCTCTTAATGGAATTAGTAACCTATTATAAGAGGAAGAAAGTTTTTGAGAAATTGCTCACTCGTTTGTTGGGTTTCTTTTGGTTTATTTTGTTTATATACATTAGTCATCACCCTAAAACTTCAGGGCCAGGATTTAGACTATCATGGGTTCCAGTGAGGATCATGAAGGGAGCCAAAATATTTTACCCCAAAATACCATTCTTTGACATATTTTGACCTGGCTGTTCAAAAGGCCTGCAAACTGAACTAGCCCTGCAAATCTGTCCTGTGGGAGAGATTGCGTGTGCAGAAAATCTGCATTGCTGCAGCCAGGGTTTCCTTCGTCCAATCTGGGAAAGATTAACTGAGAGCCTGACACCTTTAAAGGTCTGAAAGAAACATTTACCATCTATTCTCTCTGAGGACTGCTACTTGTGAGGTTTCATCTACCTGGGAAGGCCACCTTTGCTAGCCAGGCCTCCTCTTCTCTCCATTCATAACCTGATTTATCACCACAACCTGGTTTTGGCCATGTTCCAAGTCCTCATTCTTTATGTAACTTTGAGATGAAAAAGTGTGAACCATCTGGCCATTTCTTTGAGGTTTTATATTTCATATGACTACTATACCCATATGAATATTGATAAAATTTGTAAGTCTTCTTTTCTTATTAATCTATTATCAATTTATTTTAATTGACTCAAATGAGCAAATCTTCAGGGAAAAAAATTCAAATTTCCCTACAATTGTTAACAGGGAATCCTTTCCATTCTAGGCCAATCTATTCACACAATGAATGGAAAAACTGGTGAAGATGTGAATTTTACTTTCCAGTCTTAATTAGGGATGAGCATACTTCCTTTTCTGGGGGACAGAGGATATTTGGGAGGAATGGGAGATGAGGGCTGGGAATATACAGATATGGACACTAGAGGACCTGGGGGGTCTAAAACATTCTTTCTATAAAATATACTGCCTTTGTCTTCTATAAATTCTAGAAGTGTCTGGGGAATCACAGTATTATTTTTAAAACCTCTTATTCCCAGAAGTGGCCCAAGTATCACTGTTGCTCTAAATTTCAGATGGAAAAAATATGGTCACTGAAAGCACAGACTAACCTGTCAACTGAAGAATTACAAGGTTCATAAATTTGGAGTGGAGAGCTTCATTTCTCATAAAGGGCTATAGACTGCAGGCTGGCCATCCTGACAGGCTAGGAGGTACAGTCTCCAGCAGAGGCCAAAGCAAGCAGTCGAAGGGAGGGAAGAGTGAGACAATAATTTATGCTGAATGAGTTGGTATATTCATATTCAAGTATACATATTCAACAGGTTGTAAGAGGAGCTATGAATATTCATGAAGGGTGAGCATGCATGTGTAGTAAGCAAACATACATGCTACATGCATCTGATGTTCACTTTGGGGTGGAGACTTAACATTTAAATGCATTACAATTACATCAAAAAGTGAAGCAGAGGACATGAAGTCTCTCAGTGGCAGCCTCCGTAAACTGGCCAGAACTACTCCATGGTCTGTGATCTCTAATTAGGGAGGAATGTTGGTCAGTTGCCATGTTGAAACCACAAAAAGGGAGGGGAGTCCAGCAGTGTCAGATGTTAGTTGAAACCAGCAGTGGAGTATGTCTGTTGGCAGGGCTGGTTTCTGTTTAGCCATTAGGAAAGAAAGTTTAATGGCAGTTAGTGAGGGATGGGTTATAATGTGTGTCTGACCTCTTGTTCTGTCATGGCCAGGAATTCAGTTTTTTAAGGCTTTTCTGGGGTCCCCTTGGCCAAGAGAGGGTCCATTAAGTCTGCTGGAGTGCTTAGAATTTTATTTCTCCAACCTAAGCAGATTCTCTACTAGTTTATTTTCAATGAACACTTACTGTATGCCAGGCACTGTTTTGAGGACTTTACCCTTTGAAGCAAGATATGATTATTTTAGAGCCTTTCTGCAGAGAAGAGAACCCAAGTCCACACAGGCATCGAAGGCACAGCTTGGACTCAAGCCCTCGCAGCCTGTCCTCAAGGCTCTGCACTTCCCCACTGGCCTATGCCACAGATGTCTTTTGGCTGTAGTTTTAAATTCTGCATCTGACTTTTTTTTAGTAGGGTGCTAATTCTATTGGTTTTCTCAATTAGTAATTAATAAAACACTCATATTAAATCTACTAATCACTAGAGCTATGCTATGGTAAGAAAAAAATTCCTTTTTTGTGCAATAACTGAAATAATTAACCAGATATTTTCGTACATTTAATGATGTTGGAAATCATCCAACTTTACACTTTCCTCCTTTGCTTTATTCACTGATAAAGCAGGCAGACTTATAAATATATTTTGTGCTCTTTTCACTTCTTTGGGTTCTTCATTGTAATTGTGATTCTTCTTTAGAACATCGATACATACGACATTTTCTATACTACAACTTCGAAGTTCAGAAATTCAATATTAACAAGGCTACACTACTGAAGAGCTTTTTGCTCTTGTGTTGGATACTGTGTTGGATATTGTGTGGAATGAAAGATGCATGAGAAATGGATCCTACGTTCAGTGGGTTTAGACCGGGGGTCTAATCTAGACCTGTGGTTCTAAAAGTGTTCTCCTCTGGCTGGCAGCATCTGCGTCAGCTGGGAGGATACTAGAAATTCTTGGGCCCCGGAAACTCTCAGGGTGGGGCTCCGCAATCTCCCTTAACAAGCTCTTTGGGTGATTTGGATGCTCCCTGAAGCTTGAGAATCACTAGTCTAGAAGCATAAGAAATATAAATAAACAAAAGACTCTAAAATATGGTTAAAAACAAGTATAAACAACATACAGTGAAGTTTCCAAGAGGGAAAGTTGAGTAGGGGCCTAGGGAAATCTTGGAAAGTCTTCCTGGATTGGGCACTGGGACTGGCTCTTCAAGGAAGTGGGTTTGATGGTGCATCTTAGGAGGAGCTGGGGGCTCATCTCAGGAGAAGGGGGAACATGGAGTGGGGGCAGTCAAGTGTGGCCCAGCATTTGGGTGCAGCAGAAAGAGTGGGGTGGTAAGAAATGGCCCAGTCACTGAAATCATTAAATGTCATTACTGATACTTTAACAATGAAAGAAAAAACCTTAACTAAAAGGAAAAAAGATATACCATTTCTGTAATGGAGGAAAACAGTCGAAATATAATTATACACAATCAGAATAATGGAAAATGTTCTCATATATGTTAGGTCTTCAAGGAAACTTGAAGAACAGTGATGATTTTTTTTTTGGTATGTTTTTGCGCAAATTAAAAAAATTTAAAAAGTGAAGTACTCATTACTTCACTTTTGAAAACACTAGTGTGGAAAATTCAGTCACAATATTGATAATATTTTTGCTTTATAATAACATTAATAATTATTACATTAATAATAACATTTTTGCTCTATAATAAGCCATAATCCTAATTCTCAGCCCTTGTTAGATTTAGCCCTTGTTGATTCAACTTAAAAATATTTTTTTAGTAATGTTTATTTATTTTTGTAGAAATGGGAGTCTCAGTATGTTTCCAAGTCCCCTCTTGATCTGCTGGCCTCAAGCAATCCTCCTGCCTCAGCCTGCCAAAGTGCTGGGAATACAAGTATGAGCCACCACACCTGGCCTCCTGATTCAAATTTAAGAGTGGATTCACAGGGCATTTTAAGGAAACTTGTAATATAAATAAGTATAAGGTAGGAAATAATATTGTTATTAAAATAAAAGCCTGATATTAAAATATGAAAATTTATTTCTACTATAATAACTCCAGAGAAATCTGAGACATCCAAAAATAAGTATATTTTTAGGTTTAATATTCAAAGAAAGACTGCAGAAAGTCAAAGAAATTTTATCTGATGCTTCTGAAAATGAAGAAGAAAATGTAAAACAAAATGGATTTTAAAACAGACTTTAAATCTGATTGAGATGGAATAACATCTCAAAGGGTCTGATTTTCTCTCCTGCTTGAAACAACCAAAACAAATGGACAAAATATATGAAACAACATCATTCAAGAACTTGGACATCAGGCCACAAAGGACAGTCATCTCCAAGAAGCAAGAAAAAAATGAGGTCAGACCTATGATTGACCCACTTTATGGCTCTGAGAAAGCTTCCAGGCTGTGGTGGAAAGAGGGGCAACCAAGTTGAACGTGGTTGAGATGGAACTAGAAACTAGGGAGGCCAAGAGAGCTAGAGTTCTAAAGACATGAGAGCTACACAGAAGAACACTTGCAGAGACTTGCAGAGGGTTCCCTTTCGATTTTTAGCAGAGTAATCATCAGTACGTATGTGTGAAGATACTATCCAAGAATGAGGAAAGAATGATCTGAAAGATTAAAGTGAACAGTTGCTCAAAGAGCACATAAGGCCAGAAATAGTGCCTATTCCCAAAATCCATATGGAAAACCTTATAATTCAGGGAGAATCAGTTAATGTGTTAAGAATTGTCTTGCCCCTGTAGTGGAGAAAAATTAACCCTAGACTAAGCGCAGACCTGGTTGTGGTCAACAAAGCTTAAAAGTAAGCTCAGAAATGATCAAATTGTTTCCAAGTACCTTAACCACATCTCAGAACACAGCTCAAAAATATAGGAATACACAAATATTCAACAACCAATGAAATAAATCAATAATATCTAGCATCCAAAAAAGAATTGCCAGGCATGCATAGGAGCAGGAAAATAAAACCCAAAATGGGGAGAAAAATTAATAAATAAAAACTGACTTCAAAATGACACAAATGATAGAATAGGTAAGGACTTTAGAACAGTTATCATGACTGAATTTCATATGCTTAAGAAGTTAGAGGAAAGATTGAAAATGCTAAGAAGCAACATGGAAGACCCAAATTAAACTTCTAGAGATGAAACCTGCAATAGCTGAGTTGAAAAATACATTAGATGAAAATTACAGCACATTAGAAATTTCAGAAGAAAGTATTAGTGTACTGAAAGACAGCATTAGAAGCTATCTAAGATGAAACATAAAAAGAAAAAAGATTTTTTAAAAAATTAACAGAGTGGCCAAATATATATGTAGTTGGAGTCCCCAAAGGAGAGGAGAAACTGAAAAAAATTTGAAAATACAATATCCAAAATTTTTCCAAATTTGATGACTATAAATACATAGATCCAAGAATCTCATTGAACCTCAAGCACAAGCAATATGAAAACTACACCAAAATGCATCATAATAAAATACCTTAAAACTTTTCTCTTAAGAAGAAGTCCTAAAAACAGCCAGAAAAAAATGGACATATTATGTACAGAGGAAAAAAGATAAGGTGATGGATTTATTGTTGGAAACAAAGCAAGAAATAAAACTATGTAGAAATTAATTTAAAGTACTAAAATTAAAAAAATCTGTCAACCAAAAATTACTTACCCAGTGAAAATATTTTTCAAAAAAGTAGATGAAATAAAGACTCTTTGCATATAGACATTCAAAAACTGAAAGAAATTCATCACCAGCAGACCCCCAACTATAAGAAATGTTAAAGGAAGTCCTCAAAGCAGAAACAAATGATACTGAATGGAAATGTGGATCTCCAAAAAGGAATGAAAAGCTTCAGAAATGTTAACTACATGATTAACCATAATAGTTTTATAAACCTCAAGGGAAATTGATGAGAAAAAAAGAGAGCAGACACAGATTACCAATATCGGTAATGAGAGATGTGGCATTATTACAGATCCTACAGATACCAAGGATAATTGGGGAATATTATAAACACCTACTTGCCAATAATTTTGACATTTGAGATGAAATGGACAAAATTCTAGAAAAATACGAACTATCAAATCTCATTCAAGAAGAAATGGAGTAGGCCTAAATAGGCCTATATCTATAAAATAAATTGAATTTCTACTTTAAAACTTTCTCCTAAAGAAAACTTGAGGCACAGATGGCTTCACTAGTGAATTCTATGAAATATTTATGGGAGAAATAATACCACTTCTAAACAATCTCTTTCAGAAAATAGAATAGGTTGAAATACCTTCTAATTCATTCCATGATTCCAGCATTACCCTGATAGCAAAAGCAAAAGTTTATTTAACTCAAACAGAAACATCTGAGGCACAGAAACATCAATCATTGGAAGTTGTTTTATGCTTAATGAGTTTCATGGGACTAGGTTCTTCCCTTTGTGTCACCCTTTTCACCCTTGACTTTCCTGTCCTTTCGCCAAAATCTATGGAAACTCATGAAAGATGATTCTTTCTGTTCTTCTTACCACTGTTAAATAAACTAAAGTAGATATCTAGACAGTCAACTGCATTTTTAAAGCTCTTCCCCTGCACTGGGCTCTCACAATGTGTTCACAAGGTCATATGTTTTTGTAAAATTCACAACAATATGATATTTGAATCTCCACCTATTCAGAAAGATGCCACACTTACTCTCCTGTTGGGTGATGTTGGAGAAGCTGTGGGAATTTTGGAGATCTACTTAAGGGGTTGTTGAGTTGAGGATATAAGTTTGGGAATATAATAACATGCTTATGTTATTTACTATGATTTCTGTGTGCATTTAAGTTGCTGTTTGCCATTCCATGTATACAAATGGCTTGAAGAATAATTCTGCTTCACACTGTGCTGAACCCCAGCTCTTACAATGTCAAGGTTCAGAACCTGAGGTCATATTGTAAGATGAATGTACTCTTCCTGTGAGATAACATCAGCTGCATCAACATACACATGACAGTTCCAAAAAAGGAAGAGAAGGGAGAAGGGGGAGAAAGAATATTTGAAGAAAAATAGCCAAAATCTTCCCAAAATAAACATTTTAGGTAAAAAAAAAAATCATTAATCAACACATCTAAGAAACTCAACAAACTCCAGGTAAGAGTAAACTCAAAGAGATTTACACCTAGTAATATCAAAATCAAAACTGTTAAAAGAGGCCGGGCGTGGTGGCTCACACCTGTAATCCTAGCTCTCTGGGAGGCCGAGGCAGGCGGATTGTGTGAGCTCAGGAGTTCAAAACCAGCCTGAGCAAGAGCGAGACCCCGGTAGGGAAAATGGCGGATTAGGGGTGACCTCCTGGCTCT
>CAUYSK010029275.1:0-18321 GCA_963575035.1 Avahi laniger | reverse complement strand
GGGAGGCTGAGACAGTAGTATCGCTTGAGCCCAGGAGTTTGAGGTTGCTGTGAGCTAGGCTGACGCCACGGCACTCGCCCCAGGCAAGAAAGTGAGACTCTGTCTAAAAAAAAAAAAAAAAAAAAGATGAGGTTTAGTTTTTAATAACATTTTCCCCCAAATACAAGTTAGGCACCTTACTTGGAAATCAACCAAAGTGTCCTGTTTTGCAATAATCAAGGAAAAACTATCTGCATTGGACTATTTAAAGAGTATCAGCCTCCAATATATTGCCTCCCCTGAAGATTTGCAGTTTGCCTAAGGAGTCCTCAGGGCCCTAAAATCCTACATCCCACACCATGCAGATACGGAAACTGAAGACCAAAGTAGTTAAAAACCTAGAACCCTCCAGTTCTACCTCTGTCTCTCACAGTTCCCTCCCTCTTCTACACTGTATTTCTGTAAGGATCTCATAATTCTCAGTTGCTACACAATCCCTCAGTGGGGTAACAAGATTGCAAGTAATTTCTTTCAAGACTATTCTATTTAGCTGCTTAAGCATCTTCATAAATCTGCTTCTCTCCTGACAGTAAACAGAATAGTTTCTCAGATGATTCTCTGCTTCAATCACTGCACACTCATTTCAGCTGTGGAGATTTGGCATGGAGGGCAGGATCTATTCACTGATTTGCGAGAAGTACATGAGCGACCCTGACCATATGCCAACCTCCACTCCAACCAGGAAAGAGGGCAACTGTGTGAGCCCTGTTCTCTCCGTACCAGTTCTTCCTTCTCTCACAATAACTTGCAGGAAAAGAAAGCAATAATTTAAGCATATTGCCATACGACATACAGGCACTTCACAGATAGTTCTGTTTTTTACAAATTGAAGGTTTGTGGCAACACCGTGTTAAGCAATTCTTTCAGCATCATTTTGCCAACACAATGTGCTCACTTCCTGTTTCTGTGCCACATTTTGGTAATTTTCACAGTATTTTAAACACTTATCTTATTATTACATCTGTTATGGTGATCTGTGATCAGCAATCTTTGATGTTACTATTGTAATTGTTTTGGGGTGCCATGAATCATGCTCACATAAGATGACAAATTTAATTGATGAATATCGTGTGTGTTCTGACTGTTCCACTAACCATGTTCCCCAGTTTCCCACCCTCTCCTGGAGCCTTTCCATTCTTTGAGAAACAGTAATGTTGAAACTAGGCCAGTGAACAACCCCACAATGGCCTCCAAGTGTTCAAGGGAAAGGAAGAGTCACAGGTCTGTCACTTTAAATCAAAAGTTAGAAATGATTAAGCTTAGTGAGGCAGGCAAGTCCAAAGCCAACATATGCCAAAAGTTAGGCCTCTTGTGAGGAACAGTTAGCTAAGGTATGAATACAAAGGAAATGTTCTTAAAGGAAATTAAAAGTGCTATTCTAGTGAACACACGTATGACAAGGAGGCAAAACAGCCTTATTGCTGATGCGGATAAAATTTTAGTGGTTTAGATAGAAGATGAAATGAGTCACAACATTCCCTAAGCCAAAACCTAATCCAGAGAAAGGTCTTAAGTCTCTTCAATTCTATGAAGGCTGAAAGAGGTAAGAAAGTTGCAGAAGAAAAGTTGGAAGGTAGCAGAGGTTGATTCATGAGGTTTAAGGAAAGAAGCCAGTTCCATGACATAAAAGTGCAAGGTGAAGAAGCAAATGCTTATGGACAAGCTGCAGCAAGTTATCCAGAAGATCTAGCTAAGATAATAGATAGAGGTGCCTACATTAAAGAATAGGTTTTCAATGTAGATGAAATACCCTTCTATTGGAAGAAGTGGTCAACTAGGACTTTCATAACTAGAGAGAAGTCAAAGCTTGGCTTCAAAGCTTCAAAGGACAGGCTGACTCTCTTATTACAGCTAATACAGCTGGTGAATTTAAGTTGAAGCCAAGGGTCATTTACCACTCACAAAATCCTTGGATCCTTAAGAATTATGCTAAATCTACTCTGCCTATGCTTTATAAATGAAACAATAAAGCCTGGAGGATAGCACATCTGTTTACGCATGGTTTACTGAACAATTTAAGCCAATTATTGAGACTTACTGTTCAGAAAAAAAGGTTCTTTTCAAAATATTACTGCTCATTGATAATGCACCTAGTCACCCAAGAACTCTGGTGAAGATGTACAAGGAGATTAATATTGCTTTAGTGCCTGCTAACACAACATCCATTCTGCAGCCCATATTTCAAGGGGTCATTTCTACTTTCGAGTTTTATTCTTTAAGAAATACATTTTATAACGCTATAGCTGCAATAAATAGTGGTTTTTCTGATGGATCTGGAAGAAGTCAATTGAAAACCTTCTGTAAAAGATTTCACCATTAGAGATGCCATTAAGGACATTTGTGATTCTTGAGAGGAGATCAAAATATCATCATTAACAGGAGTTTGGAAGAAGTTGATTTCTACCCTTGTAGATGAATTTGAGGGGTTCATGAAGACTTCAGTGGAGGAAGTAACTGCAGATATAGTAGAAATAGAAAGAAAACTAATATTAGAAGTGAAGTCTGAAGATGTGACAAAATTGCTGCAATCTCATGATAAAAATTAGTGGATGAGGAGTTGCTTCTTATGGATGGGGAAAAATAGTGATTTCTTGATATAGAATCTACTCCTGGTGAAAGTGCCATAAACATTGTTAAAATGACAACAAAGGATTTAGAGTATTCCATAAACTTAGCTGATAAAGCAGTGGCAGGATTTGAGAGGATTGCTTCTACTTTTGAAAGAAATTCTAAAATGTTATCAAATAACATCATGTGCTACCCATGAAATCTTTTGTGAAAAGAAGAACTTGCCACAGCCACCCAGCCTTCAGCAACCACCACCTTCATCAGTCAGCAGCCGTCACTGTGGAGACAAGACTATCCACCAGCAAAAGGAATAGAACTCATCAAAGTCTCAGATGATCATAGGCATTTTTTAGAAATAAAGTATTTTAAATTAAGATATAGTCATAGTTTTTGAGATATAATGCTATTACACACTTAATAGACTACAGTATACCATAAACATAACTTTTATATGCACTGGGAAGCCAAAACATTTGTATGACTCACTTTATGGTGATTTTGCTTTATTGTGGTATCTGAAACTGAACCCACAATGTTTCTAAGATGTGTCTGTACTTGATACTGAGTCCCGCCTCCTGGAACCTGTGGAGAGTGGAAGATATTCTCTTGAGTATATTAATAGTACTCCCTTGATCTTAACTTTCTAAGTCCCTCAGCCCTAGGGATGCACCAGGCAGTCATTTTGTCTTTTGTTTTTGTTTTATTTGTTTCTTTGATCCTTGGGCTGCAGAATGGATGTGGTGTTAGCAGCATGAAAGCAATATTAATATCCCAGAGAGCTTTGAAATAAAATTAGAAGGAAATTAGATAAAACAGAGTAAATTTGCTCCACACAAAACTTTAATCCAATGTATAATAATAATAAATTGTTAATTAACTTAAATAATATTAAAGATGCAAAAAATATCTTCTCCCATAACCAACCTTTAACTGACATGCTCACAGGGGTCATCTGCCTACTTTTACTGGAATATTACCTACTCTTTGATAGTTATATATTTTTTAGATTCCATAATTAACAAAATTTAGAACAATTTTAAAAAATGGTCATGTGTTTCAGGGCCTTTAAATACCTAGATAAGCAAAGCTAAGCCGGCTTCACTGAGTTCCAAAGCCTCATTTTGCTCTTGTTTGTTATTTAGCACCTTTTGGTCACATGCTTCCTTGCAGCACCCAGATATAACCCTTCCTACTAATTGGAGAATCAGCCACTTGTCACATATTTTACTATCCTTCCAGCATTAGACATGTGGAAGAGTCTTCTCAGATCTATCATAAGCAGGGAGCCAAGGAGGAATGAAAAATAATAATTATCTCATAGCAAGCACTGTTGTTTCCCAGGCTCTGGGATGGCATTTACATGAAAACTGACTTCTGTTCTTTCCCCAAATTGTTGTTCCTTCCTCCAAGTTGCCATCTGCTTCTGTTCCTACAGTTCAGCACCTCCTCAATTAACCTTTGTTTTCTTCAAGTTATTCTCTAAGTCGGAATATTCATTTACTATTGCTGCTTTAACGAATTACTGCAAACTTTGTGGCTTAAAACAAAACATATTTATTATCTTACAGCTCTGTAGGATAGAAGTCCGGCTTAGGTCTCCCTGGGCTAATATGAGGGTGTTGACAGGGCTGCAATCATTTCTTGGGGCTCTAGGAGAGACTCCTTTTCTGGGATCTTCCAGTTTCTAGATTTTGCCCACATTCCTTGGCTCATGGCTCCTTCCTCCATCTTCAAAGGCAGCCATATTGTGTCCATTTGATAGTGTCTCTGGAGTCTCTTGTCCCAGTTGGGAAAGGCTCTCAGCTTTTAAGGAGCCATATGATGAGATTGGACCCACCTGGATCATCAAGGCTTATTTCCCCATCTCAAAGTCCTTAACCTTAGTCACACCTGTAAAGCTCCTTTTGCCGCGGAAGGTACCATATGTACAGGTTCTGGGCATTAGGACATAGACACCTTTGGGGGTCACTATGTTTCCTGTGGCAGCTGGCTCCTGGCCATTCCCTTCCTCTCCCTGCTTCTACTTCATTACCTGGTAGATCCCTAGATACAGGGAAACGCCTGACCTCCGTCATCTACTCCCTCTCAGTAACCAAAGATTTTCCCCCGGAAGGAAGGCCTCCAGATCATTCGTGCATGTTTTCTTTGACGTGAATAGTTGCAGGAAGCAGACTCAGGGGGAGATTTGTGTGTAGGTTTACTGGGAAATGCTCTCGAGATCCACATGCCTCTGTGTGTGGAGGGAGGAGAAGGAGGCAGGACTGGGCTGACGGGAAAAGCTGAACTTATTACAGTCACAACAAGGTCCTCAGCCAACCAACAGGGAGCTCCCAGCTGGAATGGCCTTTCTGAATTGCCTTCCAGCTGCGGTTCTTTGCACAGGGCACATCTTCTCCACAGATGCCAGCTGTTCCTGGAGAAAGAGGCATGACCTCAGGCTAGGCACAGAAACCCACTGTGGGGGTCAGTCCCCAACACTCCCAGTGATGAATGTTTTGAAGAATGAGTGGCTTAGTCCCTAACGGTGAGGGACGGGCATCAAAGTCAGGGAACAAAGACAAAAGACTGGGGCCAGGGAAACAAGATGAAAGATTTGGAAGCAAATGGAGGTGGGACAGCCTAGTATTTCCTATACGAATCACTTCTTGCTACTGTTTGTGTGTACGGGCTATGTAAGATGTCAGGCTTAACTGTCAGGAAAGGAACCAGGTAATGATCTCATTCCTGCTACTTCCCTCTTACCTCGTATGGTTTCTGTCTCATCTTTTATCTTTAGTCTAATAAGCCTGGGTACATGTGTATGTGTGTGTTTCATGGCAAGCCATCGCAAATTCACACTTAACGTAGAAATGTTATAAAATATATATAAACCATCATATCTGTGTGTGTCTATACACACACATGCTCAATAAATTTTTGTGGTTATTTTGGATGGGAAGTGTCCTTGCAAGTAGTTTTGGGGTAACTAAAAGTCTAGTTAGAAGTTGCTTTCGTTTAAAGAAAAAAAACTGAAAATGAAGAACCTAGTTCTTAAGTAACTACTAAAATTATAATAAGCTCACACAATTTATTTTTCATGTATAAGTCTAGAAAATTTTAATAAATTTAATAATTAAAAAATGTGGAAAAGCAAAATTGTCCCTTATCTGGCCTGGGACAGATCTTTTAAATCACAACCTCCTTCTGGGAAGAAATTAGCATTTCTGATAAACTGCTTAAGCAATTTTCAGATAAACTTTTAATGGTATTAAGACCCCTTCTGGGAAACCAGTTGTCATCTCACTCAGCTGAATGATAGTCAAGAGTTCAATGAACTTTGGCCAGACAACTTTTTTTTTTTTCTCTTCACTAAAAAAGATATCTACCATCAAGAGATAAAGCTTCAAGTTGTCTAATTTAGGATCTTTTCCCTTTTAACAATTTAGAAATAAAATTTGATCAGTGTATATAATTAAATTTTCTGAAAAAAATCTTTTTTAAATGGGAAGTACCTCATTAATATTAGGTACTATTTAGAAACATAACATCCTTAAACATTTTAAGCTACAGTTGTGAATTTAATATATGCAATTTCATTTATTAAATATAATATTTAAAATGGCTAAAAATTTTTGAGTAATTATGTAATCCTGATAAATTTACTAAATTAAATTTAAAAATAAAATAAATCCATATCAGGAAATGTTCTAATACTATACATAAATTTACTGAGATTTCAAGTTAAGATCTCAAGTTCAAATAAATTACACACTTGCATGTTGTAAACTGGAGTCACAAAGCTGACCTCTTATTTTAATATGCCAAATTCTTCAAAACATTTCAGATATTTAAAATGCCAAATAGGTTTGCTTAACAACAATGACAAAATAATAATAATATCATGGATATGATTTTCTTAAACATTTTGATACTTCATTGTAAATCATCCCAGGGCTAAAAAGAAATGCTACAGATAATGAAACAATTATGACAGCCAACACAGTTTTGGAGGTTTCTTTCCCATTTCTGGTTCTTATACCCAAAATTTGCTTTTTAATGAATAGTGGGAAAAAAAAAACCAAAATAATAAAATAGACCAGAATATATTGGCCAAAAAGCAATGGATCTTTATCTGGGATTCTGATGGCACCTCCCCCATGTCTATATGTAGGATCCAACAGAACCTTCCTAACTTAAAATAGGCAGACATTTTGAGCATGTTCTTAGACTTGAGTCATATCACTACCAAACTTTCAAATGAAATGAGAATCTATATTCCCCACTGAGGAATCATTAATACATTCCATTTGATTTTGCATTTTTTCTAGGGAAATCTCTCCATTCCAGGTCTAAAGACCCATTAGCTTGAAGGAGTTTCACATTATCTCTGTATCATATAGATTTAGCAGAGATTGAAATGATATACAAATGGCTGCATATGTCTCCCTTGGATCTGTATGATTATTAAATCACAATTTCCAGAGTCATACTGGGGACATTATTCTTCCTCTAAGCTCTTGAATGTCTTGCTTCCCTTGACTGAAAACAGTGTCAACAAGCCTTATGTTCCTCTCTACAAAGTGAGAATGTTATTCAACTCACAAGTTTGTTGCAAACACTTAATATTTGTAAAATGTGTTTGTAATAAAATTAGTATTGCGTTTTTTTACCACAACTACTAACTGAGTTTTCTTTACTGAGTTTTCATTATAGCCAGATACTATAATAGGGCTTTAGATTATCCAGTTAAACCTCCAAACACTGCTATGTAACAGATAATAGTAATCTCTACTTCAGAACCAGGACTTTGAGAGCCTAAGTAATATGTCCATGGTTGTTGATACTAGTGGAACCAGAATTTAAAGCTAGATTTGAAGAGCTATAATGGTGGCTCTTTTTACCTCTATTCTGTATGAGCAATGATTTTTTTAAAAAGGAGTCTTATACCATAAGTGTTGTAGGCAACCAAGCAAGTGATGATCAGTGATCAGTCTAAACTGTGGCATCCAAGTCTTATTACAGAGGCAGTCCACAATTTTATTTACCATCTTTTATTTTCTAACTTTCACAAATAATCTTTTATTATTATTTTGTGTTTTATCTCTTTAAGGCTTATATTCAATAACTATATGATAAGCTGTTCCAAGACAAGGAATATACTTTACATTGTTTGGGGCTCCTTGGTAACATGCAAAATCACTCCATATACATGGTAGTTACTAAGAAAGTAGCTGTTGAATAAATGGGGCAAACTATAAAAGAGGACCATGTATTTATGTTATTTAGTATGTCAAGTAGAAGAGATATTTTATGAGGGAAGAAAATAAATTCTTAAAGAATTTACTTTTTCTTAACTCTACTCTACCTCAGGCATTTTTTAGTTCTATACACTAGGCATTAGTTCTGTAATACACTAGATATTCACACACACTTTATTTATTCAAGCCTTTCAATAACCTACCAAGTCAGGCTGGATTATCATTATTTATTATTGCTATTATGACACTAAAGAAGTTAAGAGACTTGTGAAAGGACAAAGATCAAGTGAGCATCAGGACCAGACTTTGGAGTCTAGTGTGTCTGATTTCACTAATAAAAGAAAAGATCCTTTCTCTTAATCATAAGGTGAGTATTGAAAGCTGCTTACTGTTGATATTACTTCCTACCTAACTACCGAGTGTTCTTATTAGAACATTTTTACAAAGTTCTTGTATTCCTCAACTAAGTTGATTTAAATGTAATACCCTCATACTGGATCAGCCATTTGAGAAAATGTAAAATGTGCCAAATTGATCTCAATGATCTCCCACCTCACTTTTAGTGGACACCCTTCACCCTTCAAGCACCTATCACTAGGTGGTTCCTCAGAGTTTTCCTGTGATACCATTTACATCCTTCTTAAACAGGTCTAGAGTGGAACTTTGCTGATATATCATTCTCAACATGATTAAAATTGAACTCACTGTCTTTTCAACTGCCCCAAATAAACCTTTTTTCTCCTCTTTCTCTTTTGTCTTCTATCTCAGTTAGTACCTCACCGTCCATTCTTTTGCTCTATCCAGACTATCATTTATTGACTGTCCCCTCCCCTCAAGTTCCCACCTCTAATCAATCACCAAATTTTTTTGATTCTGGCTCCTACCATCCTTAGAATTTGTTCATTTTTCTCCATTCCCTTACTAGTATCATAGTTCAGTCAATATCTTCTTTTTCCTTGGATTAATAAAAATGCATCTCATATATTTCTCTGTCTTGGGTCACGCCATTTGAGTTTTTCACATTGCAGGCAAAAATATCTTCTAAAAGACAAACATGTTCTGATCGTATCCCTTTTTAAAACTGTCACTATTTTCAAGAATTCAGGGCAAAATATGTATCTGGTTCTGATACACTTTCAAGCCTTATATTACACCGTTCACCTCTTCCTCCAAACTATTCTTAAGCCAGAATTAACCATGTTTTCTCTTGCTTTGTGGCATTAGCCTTGTTCTGCTTAGAAAACATTTCACATGCCTTATCTCCCAGTTACTTTCTACTCATCCTTCAAATTCTCAGGTAAGTAATGACTTGCTGGCCAGCAAACATATAAAAAAATGCTCAACATCTCTAATCATTAGAGAAATGCAAATCAAAATCACAATGAGGTATCACCTAATCCCAGTGGAGATTGGTCCCTATCAAAAAATCCCAGAACAACAAATGTTGGTGAGGATGTGGAGAGCAGGGACACTCTTATATTGCTGGTGGGACTGCAAATTAGTGCAACCTCTGTGGAAAAGAATTTGGAGATTCCACAAAGAGCTAAAAATAGAAATACCATTCAATCCAACAATATCACTATTAGGCATCTACCCAAAAGAGCAAAAAACATTCTATGATAAAGACATCTGCACCCGAATGTTTATGGCAGCACAATTCACTATTGCAAGGATGTGGAAACAACCCAAGTGCCTGTAAATTCATGAATGGATTATTAAAATTTGGTATATGTATATAATGGAATATTACTCAATCATAAGAAACGACAGTGATCTAGCACCTCTTATACTTTTCTGGATTAAACTTAAACCCATTATCCAAAGTGAGGTACCACAAGATCGAAAGAATGGGCTCCACTTATACTCGTCATCGAATTGATACTAACTGATGAACACTAGATGCTCACATGGCAGAAATACTCTCCAGGGATTAGGAGGATAGGGGGGGTAAACCCGCAACTAAAGGACACGGGGAGTATGGTAGGGGAGAAGGGCATGCCCCTAACCCTTGTTTGGGTGAGGCAAAGACCTAAAGTGTAACCTTAATGTTTGTACCCTCATAATACCCTGAAATTAAAAAAAAAAAGTAATGACTTGCTAATGAAATCCTTGCTGATGGTATGATCTTAATCTCCTCTAACAGGATTATATGAACTATCTAAATACTCTCATGGTAAAATTAAGGACTCCCTTATTTGTGCTTTCTTTGAATTTTGTACTTCTCTGTTTTCATCCCCATTCATTGTATTGGTTCCCGTATACTGAGTATTGGACAGAGGTCTGGAACATAGTAGGCATTCATAGAATGTTCACTTGCACTATTAAACTCATTCATCATATTTATTATTTACTTAATGTAAAGAAACTTCAGATAACTGAAACACAAATTTTTAATAAGTCCTTCCTATATTAGAAATTATAAATGTAAAGCAAAAAATGAGAAAATAAATCATGCTAACTAAAAGTAGAACATCAGGCTTATATGAGTTTGAACAGTATGAGGAAATTAATAAGACTAATGTAGAAATGTTTTTAATAAAATTGTGCTAAGTGAATAGAGGAATAGTTAATGAAAAACATATTTATAAAATTCTTACATGACATATGGTATATATTTTACTTTCTGTCTATTTCTGTCTCCTTTTAGAACACAGCTGAATGTTCTATTGGATGGCCTTCTGGGTCAATTTGATTAATTTAAACAAGTGGGATACTGAAATTTAGATTAAAAAAGGAAATATTAAAGTTAAAGATAACAGAGAAAGAGTTATAAAACAGCACAGTTGGTGAAAGTAGGGGAATAGAAAATGTTCAGCCAGAATAAAAAATTGATTTGTTTGACATTGTGGCACGTGTCCATCACTGCATTTACCATCTTTCTAAAAACACAAAAGTCAACATAGCTTTATTGAATTTTATATTGAGTAGGTGGGATGTAAATGTTAACATAAGTATTTTACAGGAAGCTTCTGGTGGGTAACAGGTTTCAGCATTTTTTCTTTTATCTTTTTTTTAATTTCAAAGTATTACAGGGTACAAATATTTTTGGTTCCATGGATCACTTTTATAATGCTTGAGTCATAGTTAGAAGAGTGCCCGTCACCCAGATATTGTTCACTGTACCAATTAAGTAGGTTTTTACCTGTCTCCTGCTCCCCACTCCTCCCTGGTTGATTTCCACTGAGTTTTACTTCCCTCTGTACACATGGGTACTCATCAGTTAGTTCCAATTTTCTGGTGAGTACATGTGGTGTTTGTTTTTCCATTCTTGAGATACTTCACTTAGGATAATGATCTCCAGTTCCATCCATATCGCTGCAAAAGGCATTAAGTCACCCTTCTTCATGGCTGAGTAGTATTCCATGATATACATATAACACATTTTGTTAATCCACTTATGAATTGATGGGCATTTGAGTTGATTCCACATCTTCACAATTGTGAATTGTGCTGAAATAAACATTCTAACGCAGGTGTCTTTCTGATAAAATGACTTCTTTTCCTTTAGGTAAATATCCAGTAGTGGAATTGCTGGATCACATGGTAGGTCTACTTTTAGTTCTTTCAGGAATCTCCTTATAGTTTTTCATAAAGGTTGTACTAATTTGCAGTCTCACCTAACAGTGTATAAGTATTCCTTTCTCTCTGCATCCACGCCAGCATTTACTGCTTTTGGACGTTTTAATCAAGGCCAGTCTGCCTGGGGTCAGGTGATATCTCATTATGGTGTCAATGTGCATTTCCCTGATGATTAGTGACATTGAGCAATTTTTTATATGTTTCTTGACCATTTGTCTATCTTCTTTTGAAAACTTCTGTTTTTGTCTTTTGCCCACTTTTTAAAGGGGTTATTTGATTTTTTTTCTTATTGATTTGCTTGAGTTCTTTGTAGATTCTGGTTATAAGCATTGTTTTGACCAGTTTAATAAAAGGATTTTTGTTAGTTTGTTTGTTTTTGTTTTGCTTTTGTCGTGCAACAAACTTTCACTCAATATTGGTAACATATTTTATTTACATGTCCTGAAACCTTCACAAATGACTCAGTTATAGATCAGTAATTCATGCTTTTTTATTCTTCAATTTTATTACCTAAACTTACTCTTCTAAAGCATCATTTTATGTTTCTAGTTAAATATAAGTGAAAATTGATTGGAGTATTTCTCAATGGAATTTTATCTTTATTTCATCATAATTGCTTCGTATTTGAATAATGACAGATGAACTGCCTCATTCAATTGCAGTTTTAAGGCTTTGAAGTCACAATAACAGCACAGAATTTAAATCCTCAAGCCATTATTATAGCAGAAAAGACATTGGGGAAAATGAAAACTTATGGTGCTATAATTTGCTAGGAGAAAAAAAAGACCCCAATGGTTAAAACATATTATTTCCCAGACAATTTCTAACCTAAAACATTATGGCACAAGAGTGAGCTGGACAGTTACATCATGGTCCCACCTTCCTAAATTACTTCTAGAGCAGTATTTTATAAATATTGAGCCAAAATTTCACATAGCAAGTAAATGACACCGCAATTATTTTGCTTCAGGATGAAGTATTATCTGAGTGACATTTATGATTCTATTCAGGAACAATTCGGTATTTCACCAATAGAGAGTTTATCAGATCTTTTTTCTCTTTTTCTCTGACATTTACATCAAGAGCTGAGTACTTGTTAATACCCCGAGGTATGCATTTCAAAGTTCTCTTTGTCTTCATATTCAATTTTAAGTAATGAATCAAACAATATGTAAAGGCTAAAAGTAAAACACAGATCCTGCATTTAAAATTTCATTACATACAGCTGATATACTTGGTGGTGGCTGATTGATACGTACAGCACTTTTATTTCTTGATTAAGATGCTATATTTATACCAATGTGGTATCAAAAGTTTTCCAAGCTCTCTATATATAGTGGCATGAGACGCAAAGTAAACAGAATAAATGAAAACATGAAAAGCATACTTAGAGTGATTCAGAGTACACCAAATTATATACTTAAGAGGAATATTTATAAAGGATTATGATGAATAATATGAACATGAAAACAGCTCCCATTTGAAAGTATATAATAGAAAGACTCCCTTTTAATGGAGATTTTCTTCAGTCATTTATTCAAGCAGGTTGAGAAGCTAAATAGGTCAGTAACTTTCTGTAAGAATGAAACCATACGAAATGAAATTAATTATATACATCATAAAAATTTTATTTTGTATTAATACTAAATTTTCTGAAGAAAGAAAACCCACTAAATATCAGTTTTCAGTCTAACGGCAGTACATCATTTAATATTTCTTCCAAAAAGCGTCATAGCACTATAAATGAAGCACCCCATGGTGTAGCAAAACACCTATTTCTGTAATTGCACAGATGTTGCAATCTCCATGTTAATGGAGTCTGTTTAAACTCTCAGACTTTGCTTGTTTACATCTTAATGCTGTTTAACTTCTCATACGTCCTGTCATTTGGGCTCTAGAGGAAGTGAGATTATTTGAGTGCTCAATCTATTCACCCAGTCAACTTCTCCATTTTGTTGTGGACTATTTAGGAGACCACTGTGGTCTTCTGAGTCTTGAGAATGAGTCTATAACTTAAGGAAAAAAACACATACCATACCATGACAAAGCCCATATGCATATACACTTGATTGACTATTAGTTATTTTCCCAAGATATTTTTATGTTTTATTTTATTTCTTCTCATCCTGTCCTTCTTCAATCGTTTTAGATTCTGGCCTGAGTTGAGGAGACCTTTGTTTGGTACATTTTATCTTTGAATTTAATTTGGTCAAGATTCATCAAGTTGATTGATTAATTCCAGGTTCCATGACTTAATTTATAGTGAGTCAGATTACCATTTGTCAGCTTCTCAGTCTTGAGCTTTTTTCTTTAAAAAAGATCAGGCACTTAGGAGTAGAAGTTAGTAGCAATTGAAGTCTAGAGATGGACAGGAAAGAAGAAGAAAAACTATTAGGGAATATATCAAAGTCCAATTGCCTTTCTGTGCCCAGATGCATAAGTTGATAGCTGGTATGACAGATCTAGGAAAAAAACACTCCTCTTCCCCACTTACCTCCTAACTCTGGTCTTAACATTTGCAGAGGCTAGAGTAAGAGTATGAATAGAGACCTTTATACCATATTGCTAAATATTTAAAAATTATAAAACAAACTGTTGATAAAACATAGTTCTGGCCGGGCATGGTGGCTCACGCCTGTAATCCTAGCTCTCTGGGAGGCCGAGGCGGGCAGATTGTTTGAGCTCAGGAGTTTGAGACCAGCCTGAGCAAGAGCGAGACCCCACATCTACTAAAAATAGAAAGAAATTAATCAGACAACTAAAAATATATAGAAAAAATTAGCCGGGCACGGAGGTGCATGCCTGTAGTCCCAGCTACTCGGGAGGCTGAGGCAGGAGGATCACTTGAGCCCAGGAGTTTGAGGTTGCTGTGAGCTAGGATGACACCACAGCACTCTAGCCAGGGCAACAGAGCCAGACTCTGTCTCAAAAAAAAAAAAAAAAAAACTCTACTCTTCTCAATGACCTGCAAGATAAAATCCAAGTTCATTAAAAAATACTGACCATCAAACACAGTGCCAGGCATGTGGTAGGAGCTCATTTGCTGTTCCTTCTTTCCCGTTCTTTACTTGAATCTCAAAATCCTACAAAGTCTGACTGAACTTCATTTTCTAGCTTCATCCCATACACCCTAAGCCCCCACATTGAATTTCTCCCCTTCCTCCAAACATATCTGCACCTTCTGAAATTTCCTACCTCTGTGGATATTCTTCTTTCCACCTGGAATCTCCCTTTCTTCATACCCCACCTTGAAAACTCATACTCATTCTGGAAAGCCAGGTTTCAACATCGCCTTCTCTGGGCTTTAGATTCTTCCTGGCAAAATTAATCTCTTCTACTAGACTCCCTCGGCAGGTTGTTTCCCCATCTAGAATTGCGTTCTCTACCTTGAAGTATAACTTACCCATTTATTGGCCTACTTCCTGATAAATAATAATTAACATTTGTTAGGTAATTATTATGTTCCAGGAACTATACTAAGCATTTACATAGGTAACCTCATTTGATCCTCACCGGAACGAAGTGAGGTGCATAATATTATAATTCTTATTTTAAAACTGAGGAAGCTAAGGCTCAGAAAGTGAAAGACTGGTCTAAGACTGGTCTCACGCCTAGAAACTAGGGGCAAACTCAGAATGAGAATCAGGTGTGGCTGACCCCAAGGCCTGGACCCTCTGGCCACATGCTAGAAAACATCTTCCCCTAAGCTTTAGGTTCCTGGAAGCTCAAACCCTTTAATGCTTGTTTTCATAAACTCAACATCTAGCATCTAGCTCAGAGCTCACCTAAAACTGAGTTAATTAAATATTAATAAATATGCATTGAATCATCATGTCAGCAATAGCAAAAACTTACGGAGTTTTTACTATGCACTAGCCACTGCTATGAGTATGTAGTAACTCATGTAACGCATCTGTGAACTCATTTACTCCTTACAATAACTCCATGAGGAAGACACTGTGATTTTTACAGGTGAAAAAAATGAGACTTATCCAAGGTTAAGTGACTTACTTAAGATATAAAGCTGGTAAGTGGCAGAGCTAGTATTCAAATGCAAGTACAGTCTGTCTAACTCGGGAGCCTGAATGGCTGTTCTTCCTTGAGTATATCCCCAGGTCTAACTTTCCTCTTTTATCCCCAAGGAAGCATCTAAAAGAGAAAAAAAGGCGAGGTCCCCACCCTTCTTCCCATCAAGTGAATAAATGCAGAGTGCATATGTCCACAAATTCTTTGATGCTTCTCCCATCTAAAAGTAGCCTAATTTGGCTGGTCCAATGGTAGTGGGTTATCAGAACTTATTAACATTAGTGTCACTAAAGTTGGTATTCAACCCCTCACTGCAAAATTTGAGTGGCTTTTAAAAATATATATTAAAAAAAAATTAAAAAAAATAAAAGCAGTCTAATTCCACTCCCTGAGTGACTTACTTGTAACAAATAGAACGCAGCAGAAGTGGTGTTGCATGACTTCTGAGGTTAGATCGTAAAAGACCATACAGCTTCTGCCTGACTCTTTCTCATGGACACTCACCCTGGGAACCCAGCCACCATATTGTGAGGAAGTCCAAGCTATCTTCAGAGGCTATGTGAGGGTGTTCTGGCCAACAGTCCAGCTGAGACCCAGGCGACAGCAAACATCAGCTGTGAGCCAGTCTGATGATTCCCCTCTCCAGCTTTCAAGCCATCCTAAAGGAGGCCAAGTAGAACAGAGGTAAGCCATTTTTGCAGAACCCTACCCAGATAAAAATTCATGAGCAAAATACATTGCCATTGTTTTATGCCACATAAGTTTGGGGTTGGTTACATAGCAATAGGAAACCAGGACAGTTTGCCATTTTTCATCTCAGAGAGACTCAGGAATTACAGCTAGATCAGGAACAGAAATTGATCATACCTTATAAAGTTTTAGAAATGTAAAGTTTTAGAATTATCAGTAAATCCCTAAATCAAAGAGGAAGGTCTGGCAAGGAAGAAAAGAACCTTGAATATGGTAATTGGGTGGCAAGTCACCACGGTGACCAAAGGGGGCAAGGGGCAACTTGTGCAGGTGATGGGACCCTCACGGGGCTTAGCAACAGAAAGGCTCACACGGGGCTGCCCAACCCCAGCTCGCTAACGTCACAGAGAAGAGCGGGTCTGTGCAACATGAACTCCTCAGACCTTCTCTCTACAAAAACATTTCTCGGGCATCTTCATGCGTCTCTCCTTTCATGCGTCATTCTTCATGCATGTCTGAAAAACAGTCCTCCCCACTCAATATTTTCAAAGCTAAGTATTTTTTCTATACTATTTAAAACATCATCCACAGCCGGTCCTTCTGTTTCTTCAGTGGCTTCCCATGGGGCTTAGGACAAAGGAATTCTCCTTTATCTCACCTGCTTCCAGGCTCTGCCTACCTCACCACACTCTCTGCTGCCCACTAAATCCCATTCAGTCCATCTCCCAGCTCAGGGCCTTTGCATATGTTGTTCCTTTTCCTTCCCAGCTTTGGGGTGGCTGTTTCCTTCTCATCCTGCCCATCTTACTCAGAGAGGCCTTGTCTAACCACCCCCACCTAAGGTTGCTCTCAACCTGTTAATCTCTATTTCTCTAATATACATATCCCATTTCCTGTGGAACTCTTATCGCAATTCTGATTTTATTTATCTGTTTACAGGTTTCTTATCTGTCTCTTTCATTTTACTGTTAGTTCCAGGAAAATGTACCTTGTTTGTTTTGTGCTTCCTTGATTCCCCACTGTCTGGCACAGTGCAGAGCACATAATAGTTGCTCAATAAATAGCGAATGCATGGAAGTACTCTTGGTCCCACCCCTCCCCTCTCTGAGCTCTGTCAATTCTCTCCTCCCTCCTGACCTTCTCCACTTGTTTCCCCCCTTCTGTCTCTGAAGAGACTGCCTTCTCTTTCCTATGTCAACCCCCCACTTCCCATCGTTGCGCCCATGTCTTCATCCTCACTTGCTCCACCAAGGTGACTTCTGCCCCGTCCTGTCCACAGGACAGGGCTCTTGAAGGCCACCAGGAATCTCTTCCTCATCAAAGTTGATGTCTTCTCAGCCATTTAACTTAACTTCACTGTAGAATCTACTGCTGTTATCATCCCCTCTTCCCTCCTAGACAGTCTTTTCTCCCGTGACCATCACAGCAGTTGACAGAAGCAATTGCATTAACCTGAAAGCTGATGGGGGCTGAAGTGAGACATCCTGGCTCTGATACAGAATAAGCTGTGCAACTTTGGGCGAGTTCCTTAACCTCTCTGAGCTTTGGCACCCTCATCTGCAAATAGAGAACATAATTCTAACCTTGGTGAGTTTGCATTAAGTGTTGAGTTTGAAGATATTCTCAAGCTGACTGTGCAGCATGACAGATAAGAGCCAGGTCCTGGTATGGTCCACTGCTCAGCTGCCCTACTAACCCAGCAGTGTGACCCTGAGTCAGTTGCTTAACCTCTCTGAGCCTCAATTTCCTCATCTATGAAATAGGGAATATGAAAGCACCGACCTCATAGGTGGATGTGAAGAGTTAATGAGATAACCTGCAAAGCATTCAATACAGCAGCTGGCACATTACAACTCCTCAATATATCTTAGTTATTATATAGATACACACACACACACACACATACACATACACACATATATATATAAACACAAGGAGGGGCCGGGCCTGGTGGCTCACGCCTGTAATCCTAGCACTCTGGGAGGCCGAGGCGGGCGAATTGTTTGAGCTCAGGAGTTCGAGACCAGCTTGAGCAAGAGCGAGACCCCGTCTCTACCAAAAACAGAAAGAAATTAATTGGACAGCTAAAAATATATAGAAAAAATTAGCCGGGCATGGTGGCGCGTGCCTGTAGTCCCAGCTACTTGGGAGGCTGAGGCAGGAGGATCGCTTGAGCCCAGGA
>CAUYSK010029272.1:0-20508 GCA_963575035.1 Avahi laniger | reverse complement strand
AAATATTGGCCAAATGAATGCATAAATGAATGAATGAATCTGACTCAAGCATTCTATCTGAAAATTATCCTACACAAAATCAAAAATGATTATAATTCTAATCATTTATTCACTATTCTCCAAGTATTTATTCCAAAACCTGTATAGTCAGTTCTGGTATAGTACAATATGTGTGCTCCTGAAATCACCATGTTATGCAAAAATCATGCAGTAGAAACTACAGAGTTTATGATAAAAACGAAATTAGAGGTTACAACATTCAAAAGTTTTGTCCATAATAACAACAAAAAAGGTTGGAATCTAACAAAATGGTGGCAGAGTTTACACATGTTAAATGGTTAAGAAATATATACATGCTACAATAAATATGGCACAATATCTTGAAACAGACATGAATTTTGTATATGGAAGTGGTTGCCAGAAGGGGTACAGCTTATGAGTTACTGTAAAGTGGTGGAAGGAGAGTTATCCGAGATCGGAAAGAAAGTATTAATGCCAGACATGCATGGGTGTGCTTCCTAATCTCTATCATTATCATTATCCTAAATTTCTATCATCAGGTGATGTCCTTGTGTTCATTTTGTGTATCCCAACCCTGTTTGGTTCAACTGGGTGCAATTTTCTCTGCATTCAGCTAGTGTTTCTCCAGGCATATCATGCATAAGCAAATGCAAAATTTGTATTACCCTCAAATTGTTCCCTAATATATGAACTGCACTGGGACAAATTCATGTTTGGAAAACAGGACACGGCAGAGCTGACCGTGTCTGTCTTTACGTCACTTCCCAGGGCTATTGTAGTCTCCTTTCTCCCTTTTGTCTGGCCATGTCCACCTTTACTGCAAGGTCCATTTTCTATTGTCTCCTTTATTACATAGATTTTATCTTCTTTGAACATTCATATGCTTCCTTCTCACATTTTAAAAAAATGATGTTATTTTTTAGAGTCGTGTCAGGTTAACAGCAAAATTGAGCAGAAGCTATAGAGAGCCCCCATATTCCCCCTGCCCCAACACAGGCACAGCCCCCCATTATCAACACCCCATTATAGTGGTGCATTTTCTACAGCTGTGCACCTACACGGACGCATTATTATCACGCAAAGACTGTGGTTTACATCAGGGCTCACCCTTGGTGCTGTACACCCTATGGGTTTGCACAAGTGTATAATGACACGTACCTATTATAGTACCACGCAGAATAGTTTCACTGATTTTCACTAAAAATCCTCTGTGCTCTACTTATTCATCTCTCTCTCCCCACTAACCCCTACAACCACTGATCTTTTTATTGTCTCCATAGTTCTGCCTTTTCCAGAATATTATATAGTTGGAAACAGAGTTTGTAGCCTTTTCAAATTTTTTTAACTTAGTGATATGCATTTATGCTTCCTAAATGTCTTTTCAGGCTTAATAGCTCATTTCCTTTTAGTGCTGAGAAATATTCCATTGTCTGGATGTACCACAGCTTATTTATCCATCCACCTACTGAAAGACAGCGTTGCTTCCAAGTTTTGGCAGTTATGAACAAAGCTGCTGTAAATATCCATGTGCAAGTTTTCGTGTGGTCATAAGTTTTCAACTCCTTTGAGTACATACAAAAGAGTGCAATTGCCCAATTGTATGGTAAGAGTATGTTTAGTTTTGTAAGAAACTGCCAACCGATTTTCCAAAGTGGCTGTACAATTTTGTGTTCTCACCAGCGATGAATAAGAGCTCCTGTTGCTCCACGGCCCCACCAGCGTTTGGGGTTGTCAGTGTTCTGGATTTTGGCTATTCTAATAGGTGTGCAGTATTATTCTCACTTCCGTTTTCCTGCCATCTTGAGTTACTGAGTTGAAATCTCACATTAGTTCACTTTGCATGTGGCTGCCTCTATCTCTCTAAGTAGCTCTAAGCTCCTCGAGAGCAGGCGTGGCCTCCAATTCCTTGTCTCTCTTCGCTCATATCCCAGTACTCACGCAGGACTGTGTCTTGCAGACAATAGCTGTTGAAAATTATTTGTTGGCTTCATTTTGCTCCTGCAGCAGGACTAGATAAAGCCTCTTTCATCACGTAGCTCGATGCCTAATGAAAGCAGTAAGATCACTCATGGAAAAAACGTGGACCAGGAATGAGTACAAGGAACAAAAACCTGAGAGCGACGACCAATGTGGCGCTAATAAGCAGTGAGTCCCAAGAAGGGGGCAGTATCCAACGATCATGGCTTGGCCATTTTAATCGGGGATTTAATCCTAGAATGCCTCAGTTTTCAGCAGAATTTTGAAAAAAAGGAGGACAGTTTTGACTCAAAATTTAAAACTTATTACCTAGAAAGAGAGTAGCCCTTGGTATTGGACACCCAGTCCAGCAGCACAGCCTGAATTCATACCTCCTGGAAAGTCAAAAGTGGGCTAAGATTGCATTTCTCCCCAAAGGCGGCAGACAGAGCCACAGCCTGGGCAATGGGCTTGTCTAGGCAGTAAAGGTCGGCAGTGGGGATGACTTTGGTGCCTCACTGACGGGGCATCAATTTGAGAAGCAAAAATGGGTGGGGCCCCATCATCGCTCATCCCAGGGGCCAGTGTCTGCGAACCCCTGTACCCCAAGTGGGAATGGACGTTTAATGGGGAGACTGACCCACCTGCTTCCAGGTGTGCGTTGGGTGCGGGGAGAACATGTGGGCAGGGAGAGGTCAGAAACGTGCATAATGCTGGAACTCACTCTAGAGGTCTAATTAGGGTCTATGGCAAGACAGAAGCACAATGCATTATTATTTCTCAAACAAGAGCTCAAGGTCATGGTTATTTTACATGTGCTTTGCACACTCATCAGTAGAAGCCAAAATCCCCTCTCCACCTACCACGGTGCAAAAGGCTCTTTCTTTTGGGTCACCCTACCCTCATCTCCTACTATGATCTGAATGTGTCCCCTCAAAATTCATATGTTGGAATCTTAACCCTCATGGCCATGGCATTAGGAGGTAGGGCTTTGGGAGGTGATTAGGTTATGAGGGTGGAGTCCTTGTGAATGGGACCAGCACCCTCACAAAAGAGGCCTCAGAAAGGCCACTGCCCCTTCCACTGTGTGAGATTACAGTGAAAAAACAGCCATCTATGAACCAGGAAGAAGTACCTCATCAGACACTGAATCTGCTGATGCCTGGATCTGGCCGCCAGAACTGTGAGAGATAAACGTCTGTCGCTTATAAATCACTTAATCTGTGGCATTTCCTTAAAGCTGCCTAAATGGACTAAGCCCTAATGAGCCCAGAGGGCTCTGAATTTCCTTAACACTCTCTGAGTGAGCTCCCAACTCCCCACCCTGGGCACGTCCTGCAGTAAGTTAATTTCCGCTCTGTGGAACTTCCGTGGGAACTCTGAGCCACTGAACAGCACTGGCTGCCTGGATCCTACAGGATTGTTCTCAGACTCGGGAAGATGGTGCCATTCCCTGTGCCCACACCCTGTATGTGCTGGCCAAGGGACCTTCCCGTGCATTGGAGGCAGCCGGTCATATCGGAACCCACACGTGAACGTGCCGCGGGGTGGCGGAGCACACAAGGCTGCTGTGCGCTCAGGCCTGCGCCCGGGCTGCGCTGTGCGCGTCAGGACAGCTACGAGCACAGCTGCTGCTGTGAGGGGAGAAAAAGACGATGCCTCTGACCCCATCCTCTGTTGTTCAGAATGAATTCTAAATACACTCAATGGTGGTCCATTCCAAACTTTAATATTTTTTCCCTGCTCTGCTCTCCCTTGATACGCAGAGCAGGGATAGAAGAAGTCAGCAGGAAACTCCTGAAAAGCTGATTTTCCAGTTTGGCTGGGCCATAGATTACCAGCCCCAACCACTCTCCCCTCCTCCCAAAACATGACTATCCCTAGATGAGAAATTACCATTGCTATTCATTTCATTGGACGAAATTGACTGGTTTGATAGAGGAAGAAAGTCAAATAAACACTGCAGTGGTTCATAAATCTGTTTGGATTGGTTGAGTACATAGGAGTCATGATGATTTTTACAAAGCACAATAAAATTTAACACAGAATTAAAACAGCCACGTGAATGATGCTTGTGATAAGTAGGGACCAACAGAGGTGTTTTGGTTTTTATCTAATCTAGAGGAGAAAAAAAAATTAATTTTTAATTGTAAAAATTTGATTCTAATCATTAGTAACTTTTCCTCATATGAGTTGGGAAGATGGCGCCATTATCTGAGCGACAGCAACAAAATCTTTCAGGCTAAGACAAGAATTTGAATTGGGATAATCATCATGGTCTTGAGTACCTGTCCCTGCCTGGGAATTGCTCTGAGTTGTGGGGCACAGAGCAGCTCTGCGTGGCTCACTCTGCTGTTGTCCCAGTTGTGCCAAGGACATCAGAGGAAAAGAGGGGATATTATCATCTCTACTTTAGAAGAATAATGAGATTCTTTGAGTCCTCTGCCATGAAGCCCTTCAGTCCACCTTGTGCAAACCTGCTTCCAGCCTAAAGGCCTCTCCTTCTCTCATTACAGATTATATTAGTCTGCTAGGGCTGCCATAACAAAAATACCATAGCCTGGGTGGTTTAAACGATAGATATTTATTTTCTCATAGGTCTTATTAGTAAAACAAAGTGTCCTTGCATGGCAGGGAGAAAGAAAGAGAGTGAGCTCTCTGGTGTCTCTTCTTATAAGGACTCTAATACTCTCAGGACCCCACCCGTATGACCTCATTTAATCTTAATGACTTCCTTACTTACAATCACACTGGGGCATAGGACTTCAGGATATGAATTACGGGGGAGACAAGTCAGTCCAGAGAATTCTGCCTCTGGCCTCCACAAAATTCAGGCCCTTATTGCATGTAAAATATTTTTACTCCATCCTAACAGCCCCAAAAGTCTTAACACATTCCAGCATGAACTTTATGTCTAAAGTCCAAAGTCTCATCTAAATATCATCTAAGTTAGATACAGGTCATCCTGAGGCAAAATTCCCTTCCAGCTGTGAACCTGTGAAATTAGACAGGTCATGTGCTTCCAACATACAATACAGTCACGGACAGCCATAGGACAGGCATTCCCGTTCCAAACGGGAGAAGTCAGAAGGAAGAGAGGGGTTCCAAGCAAGACCAAAATCTAGTAAGGCAAATTCCAGTACACCTTAAGTCTCAAGAATAATCCTTTTTGGCTCAATGCTCTGCCTTTCAGACCCACTGGGGAAAGTGTCCAACCTTTAGGACCTGCTGGGGCAGCTTTCTCACCTCCACAGCTCTGTGGGGCAGGCATCACATCCCTCAGGCTCTACTGGGTAGGAGCCCCACCCCCACGGCGCCACAGTAGAGCCCCACTCACAAGGCTTTAGTCAGAGGCAATGGCCCCACCCTTCGAAAGCAAGGAGACAGCCCTGATGTTCTCAGAATCACCTTTGGGGTCGTTCTTCCCTTTACTTGAAGACTAGCACATGTTCATGGCTGAGTAGCTCTGTGGTCCGGTTCTGCAGGATCTGAGAAGTCCAACAGCCTTCCTTCATTTTGTCTTGTTTTCTTTGACCCCTTTGTTTAGTTCAAACTGGCAGTGTGTTTTTGCTGGCATAACCCCACTTCTATTCTTGGCTTCTGCTAAAATGGTTGATGAAGTCCATGAGTTCCACCCGTGATCTCCGTATCAAATAGTTGTTCAGCCACATCCTTAGTTTTCCGTTCAGAACAAACTTTCCCTTTTTTTGCAATATGGATAAGCTGAGACTTTTCCAAATCTTCAAGTTCTGGTTCTTTTTTGCTTAACAATTCCTTCTTCAATTCATTGCTCTCCTTTTCCATTTTACTGCCAGCAAGCAGGAGAAACAAAGCTGCTCCTTCCATACGTTGCTTAGAAACCTCCTCAGCTAAATACCCAGTTTTATTGCTCACAAGTTCTACTTTTCGCAAAACACAGTTCAACCAAGTTCTTTGCCAGTTTATAGGAAGGATCACCTTTCTTCCAGTTTCCAAATGTTCCTCTTTCCTGTCTGACATCTCACCAGAGTCACCCCTAACTTTCATATTTCTAGCATGCACCTCAAAAAGCTGCCAGTCTCCACCCACTGCCCAGTTCCAAAGTTGCTTCCACGTGTTTAGGTGTTTGTTACAGCAGCACCTCACTTCTCAGTACTAAAAATTGTATAAGCCAGGGCTCTCCAGAGAAAGAACCAACAGGATGTTTACATGTGTGTGTACACACACAACATATATATATGGAGGGGAGAGAGAGAGATGATAAGGAATTATATCATGTAATTACATAGGCTAAGAAGTTTCCAGATCTGCAGTAAGCAAGCTGGAGACCAGGGAGAGCAACGATGTAGTTTAAGTCTGAGATTGAAGGCTTGAGAACCAGGAGAGCCCAAATTCCCTCTTACCGAGTCTTTTTGTGCCATCCAAGTCTTCAACTGATTGGATGAGGCCCACCCACGTTGGGGAGGACAAGCCGCCTTACTCAGTCTTCTGGTTCATATGTTAACCTCATCCAGAAACACCCTCGCAGACACGCCCAGAATAATGTTTGACCCAATGTCTGGGCACCCCATATCCCAGTCAAGTTGACAGATAAAATTAACTATCACGGGGATCATCCAGGGAGATCATAATCGGTGATTCAAACCTTTCCCCCAACAAGCTTTGACTGAGCATATGCCAAGTTCAAGGTCCCACTTCTCAGCCTCTTTGAATGCCAATTTAATTCAGTTCAGTCTGATCTGATTCCAACTGTGGAACAGGCCGTTACCGCACAGAGTGACTTCATGCCCACAGAGCTCCTCCTGCAGATGCTACTGCGTGGCCTGGTCAAGCACTCGGTTTCTACGATTCTAGGTGACGGATGGCAAGAATGTCGTGACGCAGGCAGGCGTCTGGGGAGCAGGGCGGGATGAGCCGTCCCAGATCGGTACTCCTCGAGGAGCACGTGGATTACCTGCGGAGCTGGTTAAATGCAGACACTGACTCAGTAGCCCTGAGGTGGAGCCTGAGATTCCACATCTCTAACGAGGTCTCAGGCTACTGATGCTGCTGGTCTGGGGACCACATTTTGAGTCGTGAAGTTATTAGAGGAGCTTTAAGGTCGCTTCCGATTCTCTAAGTTCAGTCCGATTCGGCAAGCGTTCACTGAGAACTTACCGTGCACCATGATGCCATGACGTAGCCGATAGAGGCGTAAAACGTGTTTCCTGTCTTCAAAGAGCCAACTTACATTTAGAAAGCTGGACGGACAAATTGCCACAAGTTACATAATGACTCGACTTTCTGGGTCAACTTCTGAGTGTCTGGACTCTTAAGAAGGTATTCTGCCTGAAATTGTTATAAAAATGCCTTCCCAAGAAGTTTGGTCTCAATTTTTTTGAGGAAGCCAGAAGCCTGAAATGTAGTGTTTTAGCCACCTAGAAAAATAACCTGAACAGAATAATAATAATAATGATATCAGTTAGACGGGAAAAATATAGGGCGCTATCTAAGCCCATGGGGGCAGCCATGGTGGGCTACAGCCCTGAGAAGGCTGAGAGTCCAGCAGCCTATGCACAAGGTAGCCCTGGGAAGGGCGTCTCTGACTCGGTATTCTTTGGCCAGAGTCCTCTAGGGAGGAACGCAGGGGAGATACTTGGTGGGGAACAGCTGTGGATGGGGGTCGTGTGCACCCCCCCCCCCCCCGCCGGGGGAAGGCCGGCGCATACCAGTTGTCTCCCAAGCTTGGGATAGTTTCCCTGGCCCTTAGGTTTGGCTCGCAGTGGCCGAGGTGGGAAGGGAGTTGGGAGCTGGTCAAGAGACTGGTAAAACTATAAACAAGGGGGGGGGAAAGAAGTGGCTCTGGGGGTGGGGTGGGGAACACTTGGGAGCACAAAGGAGGAGGGAGGCAGAATGACAGCGTACCCCCCCTTAGGCCTTGGCTATTAAGTGAACCGCCAGCCACAGGCAAAACACTTGCTCAGTGGGCTTTTGATATAGTCAGTTGCTCAGGCTAGTCTTGTGATTTGGGGTGAGGGCAGAATCTACTCCCCTGAACAATCTTGCTCACACACCCCCGTTCGCCAGCCGCTACCTGCCCAGCCCTGGTCTCCACTCTCCACTGTCTTCCCTCCATGAAGGCCCTCATAGGGTTGAGGGCAACTGGAAGCCCTAATAGAGGAGACCCTGCCCGCTTGGTTCTTTGGTCTTCTGTGCATGCTCATGCGCTTTCTCTCTCTCTCTCTCTCTCTCTCTGTCTCTCTCTCTCTGTCTCTCTCACACACACACACACCCCCTAACCGAGCTCAGAATGCCTGGAGCTGGTGGAGGTTGGAAAAAGGGGAGGGGGAGGGAAAGACGAGGAGAATCAAACAGAAACCTTCTCATCTTTCTATCAGCAGCCATGCAAGGAATATTGTTCAGCATGGCACAAAAGCGGCACTGAAAATAGCTGCAGCCAGAGCGGGGCTGCCAACCACTGCCTGAGATAACGTCTACTTGGAGACACTGGTGTCTTTGTGGGGCTGTCAGTGTCCCTATTGTTCCCGAGCCTATTGCCTGGGGAATATTGTTCCCAGCTTTTGTCTCCCCCAGTTCACTTTTGTTTGCCTTTACTTACCATTTCATTCCTCGCTCCCTTTGTGCTCTCCCATTCCCTCCTTTGTCTCTCCCTCTCCAAGCCTGCCGGTGGCTGTGGCCTGGTGCCCGGGAGACAATGGGCCCCACCCCTCCCACCCTGCAGCCCCACCCCAATCACACACCCCTCGCTCCATTCTGCCCCTCCCCCTCCCCAGTGGCACCCAAGGTGTCCCAGGCAAGGGAGCCTTGAGGGAAGGTGGGCCCAGGCTTTTACTCTGGGGGGCAGGCCGGTGACAGGAGGAAAGGCCATTGGAATATTTGATTCCCAGAGGAAGTCTGAAATGCCTGACATGGGTCCCTCTGTCTGGATCTCCATCTTTTCTTTTTTTAAACAAAATAGGTTTTCGGTCCGTCAAAGGAACAAGGAAAAGCTCACGCTCCGCATCTCCCAGGCCCAGCAAGCTCTTCTCTGACCAGGGCACTCGGTTTTCTTCCCCCTCCCTCTCAGCCTCGAGGATCAAAGCCACTTTTGTTTATTTGCACATTCAAATCCAGACTGCCTCCAGTAACCCGATCCAGTCCGGCGCCAGGATGGTGCGAGGAAGGCCCCGCCTGCGCCCTCCCCCACCTTGCAGCCCTTGTGGCCGACTGGGTGAGAAAGGGGGCAGGGGTCTCCTAGGGTCAGAGTTGGGAGTGGAAGAAGAGTGGGCAGGGAGGGAAAACAAAACTCCCAGCCCTTCAGAGTGGCCTCTGATCCTCTCACCTCAACCGCAGGGGGAAACTGAGGCATGAAAAGAGATTTAGAAACAAGAGCGATCCAACCCTGAGCTCGCCAACCCAAAGCACGAGCAGGTGTCTGATTCCAGGCCTGCAGAGAGTCCTCCTCGATGCAGCTATGAGAAGAAAGGCTTTAGGTATACTGGAGGGGCTGGGGTTGACTTATGGAAAGTGCTTTTTCTTCTACCTCCCCCCTCTTCCTGCCGCCCTGCAGATGGGGACAGTGATTGGCGAGTGGAGGAAGCGTTTGCTTTGAGGGGCGGGCTGGGCAGGGACGTAGGCCCAGCCAGAGAGGAGGCTCTACGCTCTCACTGTTCTAGTTCCAAGGACAATGGGCACATTCTCCAGAGAGTCATTGTTTCCAAAGCTGGAAATTGGGTAGGGGATTTCCGGCACGTTTGAATGGAAGCCAGGCTTGGCTGTGAGGAGACAGCAGGAGGAGGAAGAGGAGGAGGAAGGGACAGAGGAAGGGGAGAGGGCAGTCTCGGGGTCAAGGGAAACGACTACTGGGCTTGAGGGCAAATCTGCCCTCCCCCTTCACCACTGCCCACCCGACCCCGCTTTCGTTCTGATATTGCTGTGCCCGTCCCCCCATCTCCCTTCTCCAGCTGAGATCAGCTTAGATTCTTGATACTCTAAACGCAGAAAGAGAAGCAAAACAATCTGTCCCTGCCTTGAAGGCGGCATCGCGTCCGATCCACCTTTGCAATTCTAGCCCATCACACAGAGCCCAGAGCCCGGGGAAGGGCTCGGTCAACCTGTGAAGATGAATGAACGAAGACACTGCAGGCTCTTGATCTCAGAAAGTCACTTTGACTGTCTGGGAACTTCCAGGAGGGCCGGCCCAGAACTGGAAGTTTGAGGTAGAAAAATCTAAAGCTGGGGGAATCTGTCACTCTGGGATAGATCGGGCAAGTGCGGAACACGGGGTGGGGTGGGGTTGTTGGGACACAGAGGCCAGCAACGCAGGACAATATGTGGCGTCCAGAACAAGACCCCCTGCCTCGAGCCCATGTTCTCTGCACGTTCAGCCTACCCGGTCTGAGCCAAGTGTCTGTCAAGGATACGGATGTGATCACATCTCACCTCCCTGTGAAACCGCTGGTGGCTGCCCTCTGCCTTGGGCCACCTGTGAGGCACTGAAACTCTCAGGAACGGGGCCATCTTGGTTGTTGCCAGCATTCACCGCAGGTCCCTGTGCCTGGCCGGCACTGCGGGCACCCAACCCAGTCAACGTGCAGTTGAAGTGACTGACGACCGTGTGAGTTAATGTTGCCAATTCTACGGTGCTTCCGGGTGGCATTTCAAGTTTGGTATATTCAGTGATTTTAACGTTTAGTGTTTTATCCATTTTGCAATTATTGATTTGATCTTTGAAAATAGCCAAAGGCCATAAAAATCAGAACATTTATTAAAAAAATTGAGTCATATCCCATCTAACTAGAATATAGTTGAGAACCAGGAAGTAAGGTAATATAGGCTGCAGAATAACCAAAAGTGATGGCATAAAGGCAATACATTCCATTTATCTGAGACAACAAAATATTTCCCTTGCAGCTATGGATGGCTAATGAAATATATGAGGATGAGGTGGGGCACCTGGGAATATCTCCTAAAAGGGGCTAACTTAGATGGGAAGCATACATTTGCCCTTCTCGTCTTCCTCTTTGTCCTGCCTATAAGGTGGTTGTGATTACTGGATCTCCAGCAGCCATTTTGTGGCCATGAAGGGGTTAGCACATGATTCCAATGACAAATACACATCATCAGAGCAAGTCCTCTCCATTTGGTAATGCAGAAGCCAAGTTCTAGGTCAAGATAGCAGGTGGAGCAGATGCTGAAACCTCTTCCTCCTTCTCCAAACACATAAAATGAGAGAGAAAATAGATTTTAAAACTTATAACCACACTTGAAAACAAGAAAGGGAAATCTTAAAAGCTACCGAAGAGGGAAGACAGATTATTTACCAAGAAACGAGAATAATATTGATATCAGACTTTCTCACATGTAATAACAGATGCCAAAAGACAATGGAATAAAATCTTCAAAATGCTAAAATAAAATAATGTTAAATGTAAAATTTTATGCCCAGTAAGGCTATTAGTCCAGAATGAGAGTAAAATAAAGACACCCTTAGGCATACACGAACTCAGAAATTTTGCTAATGACAGACTCTCACTGAAAGAACGTTTTGAACAAGAAGAAAAGTGAACCCCGAAGGAGAACATGTGGGATGCAAAATTCAACACGTACACGTGTGTAATTTTAAAAAGAGAATACGTGGGTAGGTGGGGTTTCAGTAACAAACGGCAGCCCCCAATCCGGAGGGTGTATAATCGCACAGGTGAACTTCTTGCTGCGGTCAGCCCAGGTACGGGTCGGCTGGGGCCTGCTCAGCGTGTCTCCATTCCGGTATCTAAGTGCAGCAAACGCTTCTCCTGGGCAGATCCCGTTTTCATGACAAAGGGAGACGAAAAGTGGCAGAGCCAAAGCCCCAGCTAGGAAGTGGCACGGAGCCTTTTCACCCACAAAACAGGTCAGGTGGCCAAGCTCGCCGTAATGGGACGCGTCCTGCAATCACGGAGCGATGGCATGGGGTGCACATATCAGTGATTCCCTCAGGAAAGGGCATACGTAATTTGGGAACAGCAATGCAGTCTACCACGACAGGCAAAAAGACTGGAAAAATATGACTGTTAACAGCTGCCAATTCTAGGGATGAGAAATATAGGTAATTATGTTCTGTATTTTCAAAGTTCTCAAAACCAAAAAGAAGACAAAGGAAAAAATTTAGACCCACTAGAACATACAATTTTACCCTGCTCTTTAAATTTTAATATTAACCTTGTGAGTGTCTGTTCATATCACTAATAGGGTCATCTCCATTTTTTAAAATAAGAGGCAGAGATCGAATATGGTTTAGAAAGACCAAAATGGATGAGATAATACAATTCTGAGGCTTAAAAGGATAAAATTATAGGCATTTGGCTGGGCATGGTGGCTCGTGCCTGTAATTCAAGCACTTTTGGAGGCCGAGGTGGGAGGATCCCTTGAGGCCAGAAGTTTGAGGCTGCAGTGAGCTATGATCATGCCACTGCACTCCAACCTGGGTGACAAAGCGAGACCTTGTCTCTAAAGAAAAAAAATTAACATTTACCAAGGAATTTGGATATCTGATACTTCATTTTGTGTGATTATGACTTTGAGTGCTATATAACTTTAAATAATTAAATAGAAAACTTCATTTTTAAAAATGAAAAGGTGTCAAATAATATTGAACACATAAAAATAATGGACAGTGAGAGAATCATGAAGAAATGGTGTTTACCAATAACTCGAGTATTTTCAGTTGTTAGAAAAAATTATGAAAGACTGTGAAATGTACCAAAGAATTACTGAATGTCTTTAGTGGAAAACTATGCATTGTCTACAGCACACCCTCCTAGCTTACCCGATTCTATAGGTTTGCGCGTTTCTTTGTCTTTGAGCTATTTTACTTTTTAAAACGCAGCTACTAGAAAATCAGTATTGCTCACATTATATTTGCATTGCTATCAGTTGTAAAAAGTGATAGCAATGCAAATAATTCTGTTTTATACACATGAAAATGACTCTTGTCTAGTGGAGAGACAGTTGATTCTCTCTCCCTCCCATTCCCTCCAAAAAAAATCCAGTTTTGCATATATATGTAAATTCATTTTATGACCTACATATATGTGTGGTCTTTGAATTCTCCTTTGAACTAGTTGAAACATCTTACTGATTCCCTTATTAATTAATGAGTTAAATAAAATCTTTGATATACATTCACTTTATATTTGCATGAAAGTTGTGTTTTCATCTTTTTGTGATATTACCCTTTAACACTGAATATTTCACAAAACTTCATTTGAACACTTACTAGAAGCCTCTGAAACTAGGATTTTGCAAATATATAAAACAATATTTTGAATTACTTTTTCGTTGACTTACACCCCACGTGACCCAAGATCGTTCCATCAGATTCCCTCTCTCTTAGTAGCTTTAGTCAACTCAGGCGGCCATAACAAAAACCATAGACAGCGCGGCTTACCGTTCCGGAGGTGAGAAGTTCAATATCAAGGTGCCAATCAACTTGGTTGCTGGTGAAGTCTGTCTTTCTGTCTCTTCCTGACTGGCAGAACGGTCGCCTTCTCTCACGCATCCTCACACAGCTGCTCCTCAGTGGAGGGAGGTAACGCTCTGGTTTCTTTTCATAAGGGCACTAACAACCTATCACAAGGGCTCCACTCCACTGACCTCGTTTAACCCTAATTACCTCCAAAGGCTCCATCTCCAAATACCATCACACTGGGGGTGAGGGCTTCATCGTATGAATTTGGGGTGGAGGCCACTATTCAGTCTATGGCATAATATAAATTCGAAGACAACCGTGGCTTCTGAGGCTCGGGTGAGGTGATACCTAACTGGCGGTGGTAGGGCCACCTTCCGTGGGCCGTGGACGGGAACGCAGACGAGGAGGATGCTGGGTAATGAGGAGGCGGACAGGCTGGGAGAGCACCTGCCGCTGAGTGCTTGGCTGCTGCCTGCCTCCCGGCTCTCTGGCCAGCTTCTGATTTCTGAACACCATCCAGAATTCTTCCAATAAATTTCCTTTTCTGATTTGCCTAACATGAGCTGATTTCTGT
The DNA here is from genome assembly GCA_963575035.1 of Avahi laniger. NCBI lineage: Eukaryota > Metazoa > Chordata > Mammalia > Primates > Indriidae > Avahi > Avahi laniger. The sequence continues at coordinate 6,550 of CAUYSK010029272.1, read as the reverse complement.
CATTTGCCATCAGAATAAGTTTAATCAAAACAAAGTGGCATCCAGAAGCAAGGCATAAAACCACGACCCTGGTTAGATCCGAGTTTCCATCTATCCCCCCTGGATCCTCGTGGCTGCAGAAAAACACGCAACCTCACTGACTTGTCCTCACTCTAATTCATGATTCCCAAGCTCAGCAATCGTGGTGCACTCACTCTCCCCTCCACGCTCCTATGTCACGCCCTCTCCCCTCTCCCCACCCCAGCACCTCCTCCCCCACCCCCACCCTGGCAGTAAACCTTGCCTGCTTCTTACTGAGAAAACCGAAACCATCGGAACAGAACCTCTACAGATCAGCACCGCTTCTACCCACGTGGCTTCTGGAACGCCACGATATCTCGGTTCTCTTCTTACCTCACAGATTTCTCCTTCTCAGTCTCCTTTGCTAACCCCGCCTTTAAACCTCTAAATCTAAGCTGTTCAACAGGTTATTCACGAGCCTCGCCACGTGGCTGTAGAACCCTAGAAATGTGGCTAGCCCGAGCCGACGCTGTTGTAAGTGTTCAATACATAACAGATCTCAAACACTTAACCAGGAAAAAAAGGAAAGCGGAGCATTTTGTTGCTAATTCTTATTTTGCTCACATGATGAAATGATAACATTTTGGGTATCTTGAGTTAAATAAAATATAGTTTAAAATTAATTTCACCTGTTTCTTTTTACTTTTTAAAATGCAGCTACTAGAAAATCAGTATTGCTCACATTATATTTTTATTGCTCATCACTGTTCTAAAAGTTGGGGGGCCCCAGGGCTCAATCTTTGACCCCCTGTCCTTTCTCTACTCTTATTCTCTCATTCGGTTTTATGGCTTTAAGTACTTTATACATATACCAACAACTCCCAGATCTATACTTCCAGCCCAGACCTCTCTTCGGAGCCCCCGACGTGTCTACCAACCGCCTGCTCCACTTCCCCGCCTGGGATCTAACGCACATCTCAAACCCGCTCTCCCCGCAGCCTTCCCCAGCCCCGTTAACGGCAACTCCATCCTTCCAGCTGCTCAAGAGAAAACCTGCAAGTCATCTGTGACTCCTTTCTTTCTCTCAAATGCCTCATCCTTACTTCTTCTTGTGAGCTTGCCTTCAGAGTAGATCCAGGATCTAACCATTTTCACTACTCTCTCTGCTATCACCGTCGTTCCTCGCCTGCATTGCAAGAGCAGTACCAGTTCTCCCGGCTTCTACCCTGGTGCCTCTGTAGTCTGTTCTCAGCACAGCTGCCTGAGCCATCCTTTGAAAACTTAAATGAGTCCTGTCACTCTGTTCAAAATCCTGCTGTGAGTCCCCATGTCACTGAAAGACCAAGTCCTGACGGTGGCCATAAGGCCCTACTTGATCCGCCCCCATCGCCTCTCTGGCCCTGTCTCCTACCAGTCTCGTCCACCAGCCCAGCCGCGCTGCCATTTCTTAAAGTGCCAGGCGTGCTCCTGCCGGAAGGCCTCCGGATTAGCTGCTGCTCGGTCTGGAAATCTCCGCTCCTGAGTATCCACGTCTGGCTCTTACTTCCTTCTGGTCTTTGTTCAGATGTCACATCTCAGCTAAGCTCCTCTGTTTAAAATCTCTTTACCCCCATCTACTTTTCCTTTTGTGGAGAGAACTTACTTATCACCTTCCAAAAATCCTGCACCGTTTACTAATTTATTATGTTTATTGTCACTCCACACACCGCCATGTCACTATAACGGAAGCTCCTCCAGGGCAAGGAACTGTGTCACCTGCTTCCCGATGCATTCTAAGAGCTTACGACAGTTTCTGGCACATAATAGACAGTAAGTGCCATGGTTTAAAACGTCCCCTCCAAAATTCATGTTGAAATTTAATTGCCATTGTGATGGTATTAACACATTGACTGCCATGAGATTTGTCTGTAACTCACGCTAGTTTTGGGCCTGGGACCTTGTGAAGAAAAACCCTGCAGTTGGTTCATGAAAATCTTATTTGTTGATGTTCCTATTGTTACAATTTATAGTGGCAATTTAATTCCAAAAACGTGGATTGCCTTGCATATAACTCATGCACAGAAAACTATAAAAAATAACAAATTTTTCATTAAATTAGAAAGGATCATTTTGCTTTTGCAGTTTTTATTCTATTTTTGTAATGAAACACCATGGCCCCAGGGAAAAAATTTTTTTCCAGCATGGCAGTCGATGTGTAAAGCCAGGAATGCACGCATCCCTTTTTCGCAAGTTCGGGCTTCTCCGCTCTTTTGCTCCTCTGCCTGCCTCCGTGGGATGGCGATGTGGGCTCCTCCACCTTGGACTTCCCAGCCTCCAGAACTGTAAGAAATAAACCTCTGTTCTCACCCGGTCTGTGGTATTCTGTTACAGCAGCAGAAAACGAACTAAGACAGTGCATATCTGTTGAATGAGCATTAGGCTAAGCAGAGTGGTTTAATTACTCTGACAGGTACAATAAAGCAAATTCCGGTTCAAAGTTGTCAAGCTGGAAGCAGAAAAGAAAAGCAGAACCGCAAACCAGATTCTAAAATTCGGATCAATAAATCAGCAACTTGCCAGGCCCAAATGATATGATTTGCTCAATTTTTGTGTGAGAATGGTTGATACCCTTGATGGAGGAAAAGTGGAATCCTAAAACTCTCACTGGGAATATGGCATTGAGAATTGCTCAAGCCCTGACCTTGGCCCTTCTAAACAGCCTTTTGTCATGCATGCCTTTGCTGAAAGAGGGCTCCCATTCCAAGGCTAGGACTGGAATGCAGTTTGGGGGTAGGGGCAACATTCCTGGGGAGATTAGAGAAGATAGGCTCACTGCACCCCCCCCTTCCTATCCCTTTGTTCTGGGTCTATGCCTAGAGGCTAAGGCCATTAAGCGGAAAACATTTGGGGATGCTATGAAATGGAAGACCAATAGCCCTGGCCTAGGCCTGGTTTTTCAGCTTAGTAGGGGTAGGGGTCCACACGGCAAGACCCAGCAAAGATGCTGACATTCTTTCATTCATAAGCAAATATTTATTGAGCTCCTTTTATGATAAGACACATTCTTGGCCTTAAGGAAACAGAGTAATTAATATAAGGTCCCTGCTTTCATGGAGCTTCTGTGCTTCTGACCAGCTAGTTATAAATTGAGTTTCCTATGACTCCCTTCCTTGGGTTTGGTAATTTGCTATGATGGCTAATGGCTTATAAAACCCAGGGAATGGCTGGGTGCGGTGGCTCACGTCTGTAATCCCAGCACTCTGGGAGGCCGAGGCGGGCGGATCGTTTGAGCTCAGGAGTTCGAGACCAGCCTGAGCAAGAGCGAGACTCCGTCTCTACCAAAAATAGAAAGAAATTAATTGGACAGCTAAAAATATATAGAAAAAATTAGCCAGGCATGGTGGTACATGTCTGTAGTCCCAGCTACTTGGGAGGCTGAGGCAGTAGGATCGCTTGAGCCCAGGAGTCTGAGGTTGCTGTGAGCTAGGCTGACGCCACGGCACTCACTCTAGCCAGGGCAACAAAGTGAGACTCTGTCTCAAAAAAAAAAAAGTAAAAAAGTATTCATGTCTTTCCTCAAATTTTCCCTTTAAGTCCTGGCTCCTGTTTCTCAAAGTATCTGCAGCATCAGAATCGCTTGGGCAGGTTGTTGATAGTATCCTGAGCTCAGCCCTTGACTTAATGAATCAAAGTCTCTGGAGATAGGACATAAAAATCTCTGTTTTTATTAGCAAGCACCTTAGATGATTCTGATGCTTACTGAAATTTGAGAGCTGCTGGTCTATACCTCGTGTTCGCCCAGGGCTTTTGCCAGACGGACACCATGCAGAAAAATTAAATTAATTGAATGTTCTTAAAATTGTTTTTCCTTCACTAACTGCCCACTTCCCCCCAAATCATTCTTCTAAAAGATGGAAAAACTTGTTGGTATCTTAACTGAATTGATGTATTTGTCTGAACTCTATTACGTCAAAATTGATACAATTTGTATGTGGAATCATGGTTTTTGAACTGTGATCCGTGAGGTCTTGGAGGACGAGGAGCTGCCGCAGGAGCTAGTGCAATCCCCCAAGGACCAGCGAGCAGTGGAGGCTCCCACCTTCTCACTTGAGTCAGGGCAGCCCACTTCTGTGCTGGGTGCTGCTTAAGATCTCAGTAGATAAAACACTTCCACTATTTAAAAATGATTCTGTTATTTTTTTTAAAAAAAGGGTTTGGAAGCCACTACTGTAATGGACTCTGTCACCTGTTAATTTTCTACTGATTTTTACATATTCAGAAACCTCATTTTTTTGGTGGAAAAAATATTTTAGAGGTCTTAGTTGCTGCTTTGAATGTGGCCACTTGGCTGTTTCACAGTCTTTAAGGGCATTTTATTGAATAGTAAAGCACTGAACTTGTGTCTCTAATATTCGTATACAAATAAACTATTTAATTTTAGATATGTAAATATACATACACACACACACACACATATATATATATATATATTTACCCCCATGGCCCTGGTTGTATAGTCAGTGCATGAGGCTTAGAGGTCCCAAAAAGGTACATTCCAAGGTTTAGGGAAAGAATAGAAAAATATCACCCTCTAATACAGATGTTTGCAAAACTTAAATGATCACGCTTAGCTATCTGCAAGAATGTCTGCGGAGAATAAATCACCTGGAAACTATAAATGTAGGTGCATGGCTGACAGTAGACCAAGGATACTTCCTCAGTCTCCCTAAGGATGCCTTGGGCTACCTCGCCATTAAAGGAAGACATCGACGCACACTGTACTAAGCAGGAGAAAAACTATAATCTAGGAAATTTCTATCACATGATATTTTCAGGTGACTAACGTGAGTTGAAAAGGAAGAGCTATAAAGTTAGGCTGTTTTCCTTGTTCCTCTAACATTGTCCAGGCAAGAGGGCATCCTGCTCGAATGAGTAGATTTGACATCTGAGAAAAATCCTGGAGTAAGGCAGGGTACTTGGTGTAGTTGGACGATGATGGCCCATAGGAACATTTGTTCTCATTACTCTGATTCTGGACTCTGCCAGCAGTCTTTCAAATTTGATCTGCTTTAATGAACTGTACAGATGAATTAGCACTCGGATTTGTAATTCTGTTTGTAAAGTTTAGAGCTTAGCTTGAGTCCTCGCCCCAGTCACTCGCACAGGTGAACTGACTGCATCGGGTCTCTGAACCCACAGTGCTGAGGACGCATGTGACAGCTCCACTTGAGCAGCCAGCCGGCCTCTTGCATTTTCTTCCCCATCGGACCACAGGACTGTGTACCTCCTATGTAACTACCCTGTGTTAGTTGCTTCTGTTGTGTTGGGTCTGTGTTGTTGTGGTCAGTCCTACAGATAGAAATGAGAATTAAAACATTTGATATGTTGAAAATGTTTGCTTGTTTTTTAATAAAATTGAAAGCACAGCACTTGATAAGCATGATACTGTGTTGTTGTTTTTTTTGATACAACAATGAGATAAAATAAGCAGCTTTGAATTAATTTCCCAGAAAATGGTCCTTGATCTACAGCAGGGGAAACATACTGTGTGGCAAGTTCCCAATCAGATACTTGGAGACAGAAAAAAGAGTATGAAATTTATATTGCATGGCTTTTGTAGCCTAGGGGCATAAAATGTGCACGTACAATGGAGAAGCATGCATTCACATGCTTATAGACTGGTTCCTTGCAAAGTAGAGCAGTAACTGGAATGAAACAAATGAGGCGAATTCACCTTATTTTCATTCAGTAGAGTGTGGAACAGTATAGAATTTATTTGACATACCTAGGTTGGGAACAGCCTCCATCGCTGTTTGAACATTGGGCAAGTTACTCGTTCTGCCTGAGGCTTAATTTTCTTACTCTATGAAAGAATGTGGGAATTAATGCCCACCTAGGGTTGCAACCACAAATGCTTACAGGAGGTAGGCAGGGGATGAAGGTAGGTGTGAAGGAGACTGGTAAACTAGATATTGTAAGAAAGCAAGCCCAGCATAAACAATTTATTTTTCTAGAAAAAAATTTGAACTTTTTGTAGGAAATATAATTTTTAAATGGTTGCCAACAATTAATAATTGATTACCTATAGTCTACCTTAGGGTTGGTTATATGATGATTATAGTGGGGGGGTGAATGTGTCTTCATATGACTTGCAGAATAATTATGTGTTTCCTTCCATTCGAATTTTCATAAAGCTTTGTGGTTTATCAGCTATGATCTAAGTTTCATGTACCATTTTGTGGCGCGCAACTTTATTCATTTCATTAAGTATTAGAGGAAGAGTCTGTGGTCTCACTTTATTCTGTAGTCTTTACCCAGAAGTCCATTTTTACAAAAATTTTTTTTTTTTTTTTTTTTTTTTTTTATAAAGATTCTCAAGCTATTGCCTGGGGCGAGTGCCGTGGCGTCAGCCTAGCTCACAGCAACCTCATCCTGGTCTCAAGCAATCCTACTGCCTCAGCCTCCCGAGTAGCTGGGACTACAGGCATGCGCCACCATGCCCGGCTAATTTCTTCTATATATATTTTTAGCTGTCCAATTAATTTCTTTCTATTTTTGGTAGAGGTGGGGT